>CAHIKZ030000891.1:650000-662500 GCA_903632075.3 Acanthosepion pharaonis | reverse complement strand
TGAATACTGAACAATTTCCTCCCCGATGAAGAAGAAATTCAATATCACACAAGAAAGATAATGGTTAAAGTTAGATTTTGTTGTGGATTCCGGGTTGAAATCCGGTACCAATAAATAACAAACGCCAGGAATGAATATATGAAAATAACGTATTAACGTAATAATACAAACTGGTAAAGCAGGTTAGTAGTTCCAGGAATACGGGTTAGTAGCAATATATATATATATATATATATATATATATATATATATATATATACAATCTTTTGGTATTGAAGTATCGCTGTATGATTTCTTACTGCGTCAGCGTGCTCGCTCACTGTGACTCCTACAACGCTGTTACCTCACCCCTCACTCTTCCGGTTACCTACAACCTGTTACTCTGTCACTCTGGACTCGACTTCTCGGTCTTGCTCTCGTCTTACTCTCGTCTCGCTCTTGCAGTAGTATATGTATATACTGGATGAGTCCATTTGTATAAAAAAGGGTGGACCCCTCAATAGAATTGAATGAAATATTTCAGAAATGTCCCATTCAACGTTTAGTGATCTCTTATTTGTCCCGGGAAGAAAAGATGAGAGTTGAGCCATTTGACACAGATCCAAAGTGTTCCCTTAGATTCTGATAGAATGAATTAAAACAGCATCTATTAGTAGCATTCTCCAATTTTTGTGCTTTCTCATTGTGGCACCATGCATAATTAGAAAACTGAAAAGAGATGTTCTTAAATATATGATTTGTTTTTTTTTCGGTTTGTTAACCATTTAAGAGTTATTTAGCGCTGAAAAATATTTGGGTTTTGAGAATAATTCTTTAATTGCGTTCAGACGATCTGGGAGAAAGAAAGAAAGGAAGAGAAAAAGGAAAGAAAAGAGAAAAATAAATAATACGAAACCAGGTCGTAAGCGAAAACACACACGCTCGACTGGCACATATCAGATGTCAAAAATATCAGGTCAAGCACCTGACCTACTTCGGTGTCCACGAAAAATGGAGGTTTGTTATCAATTTGGTTGAAGAAATAAAATTTTAGAGACAATGAAAAAAAGAAATATTGATAAGTAACAAATGAAAAGGGTGTCATTGAGATGATAGGTAACAGATGGGGAAGTGTATCTAAGGATATGAAAACAAAGCATTAATACAAGAACCCAGACGATACCAGAATTGAAAGTACAGCCACCCAATGTGATGTCGCTTTTTGAGATAATACAGATTTTATTAGCGGCCGGAAGAGAATGAAATATTTTGTTGCGTTCAGACGGCCGCCGACAGGTCTAAGAAATTCTTTTCTTAGATCGTATCCAATTAGCGATAGGCTGTTTTGACAGATACCACGTGTAAAAGAAACCGGGATCGTCATTTTCGTACGAAAAGGACAATTTAAATTTTGTTTTTTTAAGCAAGGTGTTTCTTCCCCCAGAACAAAGCCACGGATTGTCCACGCCCGATTAGAGACGTCACGAAGGAAGGAGGAAAGATACCGACCAGAGCTTCATTGGCCGAGGGAGGTCACATGAATACATGAGGGAGGAGGAGAGACACCCGACCAGGACCCCATTGGCCGAGAGCGGTCACATGATGTGCGAGGGAGGAGGAAAGATGCCCGACCAGGACCCCATTGGTCGAGAGCGGTCACCTGACATACGAAGGACCAGGGGAAGCGGGTATACGCCCCCCCCCAGAGGCACAGTAAGGAAGTAGGAGTGAAAGTAAGTTACCGAAAATGGAAAATCCCTAATCAGAAGTAATACGTCTTTAGAATTATCAAGAAAACCCTGGCGCTGACAGACCCACCCCAGTTTGTTACGGCGTCAATAAAAGCGGGACCCCAATCGACAGAAATCAGTTGGAGCTGCGCCTCGGATGAAGAGGGAGTTTGAGCGCGGGCTGCGGGCCCGGTTCATTCGCCCCATTTGCGGGCAAGAAAGGCCGGTCCGTTTGGCCTAAGTGGAGAAGTTGCAGTTGCGCCGCGGATGAAGTTGGAGTTGCAGCGCGGACGGCGGGCCCTGTTCATTAGTCCCCTTTGCGGCAAGAGAAGCCGAAGTGAAGCAACCCGTTTGGCCTAAGTGGAGAAGTTGGAACCGAACCAAACCAAGCCTAAGAAGAGAAATTCGTCCAACCCAAGTCGAAGTGAAGAAATTCGTCCAACCCAAGCCGAAGTGAATAAGCTCGTCCAACCGAAGCCGAAGAGAAGGAGTTAATTCGCGCACTGACAGCAGAGATGAGTGAACAATAATTCAGACTCTGAAGAGAGAGTTAGTTGCAGCCACGGACGGCGAGAGAAATCAGCCGTGAACGACAGGTAGAGATCAGCGCCCAGTGTTGAAACCAAACCACATTCCGAAATGCAAATTTCTAGAGAGCAAGCAACTCGAAGCCTTAAAGTTGTATGGTAGAAGCTTGGTGCCACGGTCCACAGAACGGGTTGGGAGGTAGGAATAATCTTGTGTAACGAACATTTAGATATAAAAAGTTGTTACCTTTTTCTTCAATAATTTTTTACCTTGTGAGTTTTCCTTTTTCTTGTGTGTTATCACCCACGTTGGACTCAGCTTGCATACGGCCCCAATTCCTGTTTGATCCCGTCTGTCTAAGATCTAATCACAACGTGGGTAGGCAGACCGGAGATCAGTGCAGTTACCCTAGTAACCAGGCGTTGGAAGCGGGTTGGGAACGACGAGGCTGGTATTCATCTAACCAAAGTGTTAGAACGTCACACTTGGAGCAGCGAGAAGCGAACAGCTGACGCCGCGGCAAAGACGTCACAACTGGTGTCGTGACCATAGGATCAGAACCCTGGACCACGTCACGTCACAGTTGGCGCCGCGAACGAGATCGAAGGGCACAGTCGACGCTGCGACCAGGGGGGACGACGTCACACTCGCAACCATGCTTGTTTAATTTGCTTCAGTTGAAATTGACGTAGGTTTCATGTTTTCTTGAATTCATTGTGACATTGTTCTTGTCTGACATCCATTGACGATATCACTTGACCATATTATCTAAAATTGATAGAATGCCTGGATCATATAAATCAATCAAGACTTGATGTTTCTTCTTGACATAGTCCAGTGTTTCCTGGGATGTCTCGTATACAGCACATTTGAAAACAACATGTTGATTCAATGTCTGCGCTGTTCAGGATATCTGCAAGTTTGTTGCCACAAAGGATCTGAAAATGTTTTTATTTGTCAGGTGCTGAAGTGATCGTCTGTTTTAAATTTCTTTTTCCTAGGATCTTCTAACAAGGAGTAAAGATTCTCTTTCTCTGTTATTTTTATTTTACCGTGACACACATTTTTATTTTGCACTGGGCATCGGTGCAAATAGTTCGTCGGCAAATAGACCATTTGCTCTTATTAGTATAACTAATATTTTCTGTTTAAATGATAAATTATAATATCACATCAATAAATAAAAAATGATATAAGAGAAATATTATTGGTAAATGTTTTTAACAACGGTTTGAATAATAAATGATAGAGAAAAATCAACTATGCTAAAAGGTAAACAAAACAAATGCACGTTACCACTAGAAACGCTTTTCCTACGAATTCAAAAATTACGTCCTTTTTCATAAACATATGTTTAAATAGAAGTATTCATGACAATGTATAATTAATTTGACATATACAATGTATTTAATGTTCCTAATATCATTCTTAGAAATAATGTAGTAGATGTTCCTAATAAAATAAACTTACCAAATAACTCGAAAAAGAAAACAATTGATGTATACCTCGACTTATTTTAAAAAGTAAACAAATCTGTATTTTGATAATGAAAGATATTAAATGCCAAATAATATAATAAAAAATATAATAAACAATGGAAAATATAACAATAAATGGATATTTAAAACAATGATCACTTCCGATTATATATATTTATATATGAGATGGGATACACACATATATACTCGCATGCTATCAATATATAGGAGAGAAGATATACACTTATATACAAGATGACAAATGTACACGAAAATGGAAATCGATCTAAGAACACACAGGAGTCATTAAAAGATGAGCATGCTACATCATTTCTCGAAACAAACTCAACTGTTTTTATAACCCCTCACGCAGAACTTTCACACCCATTTCAAGAAAGATGTTTGGATCACTAATATAAAAAAAACAATGTCTTATATAGAGAATATTTAGCATCGAAAAACATGAGGAAAAAATAAATTATTTTTAATATGTGGAAATCATCACCCTTTGCCTGATGACAGGTTGCGAGACTGGAAACTCGTGTAGCAAAATTATTTAAAATAAACCATAATATTTAAAAAAAAAACATCCACATTACAACCAAAAACGTTTCTCACTTCTTTTAAATATATACACACTTTTCTCTCATTGGAACTACTATAACCTCTTCTTTATACATATATATATATATATATATATATATATATATATATATATATATATATGTGTGTGTGTGTGTGTGTGTGTGTGTGTGCGTGCGTGTGTGTGTCTATATTTTTCAATCGGTCTCCATATTTTCGCTGTATCGGGTACGTACAGATCCTTCAGTATCTGTCTATATATATATATATATATATATATATATATATATATATATATATATATATATATATATATGTATATAGTTTTAAAAACAAGGAATGTATTGATTTTAATTTTAAAAAGTCCCTAAGGCCCTTTCAACCAACATCTCATCAGGAAACAATCGTTGGATCAACGAAAAGAATATTAACGACAATGAAGAGCAAAAAGAGGGGGAAAACACACTAAAAAAAAAAACAAACAAGTGTATATATTTGTAACGAGGGGAGGGGAAATAAACGTGTAAATAAATTAGCGAGGGACCGGTCCAAACATTTTTTGCTAAACATTGTATACCTGATTCGTTCACGTTTGTTGAACCCTTACAGGCCATACAGACTTGCCCTGATACTGATTTTATGTGTTCTTTTGATGTGTCTAGTCTGTTTACCAACGTACCATTAAAGGAAACTATTAATATCTGTGCAGACTTTTTATACGAAGGTAACATTGCTCCACCTCCTTTTCCTAAGGATATATTTATAGAACTTATGATAATATGTACCAGTTCGGTGGAGTTCAGTTTTGACAATATTATATATAGTCAAGTGGATGGGGTCCAGATGGGCAGTCCCCTTGGCCCTGCATTGGCTGATATTTTTGTGGGCTACCATGAGATGTTACTTTTCGGCAAAGTGTCTAAACCGTTTATTTATGTCAGGTATGTCGATGACACTTTTGCAACTTTTTCTAATGAAAGTGAGGCTGTTGAGTTCTTTAATGAGCTCAACTCCTTACACAATGGTTTGTCTTTCACTATGGAAGGGGAGAAGGACAACTGTCTGCCTTTTTTGGACGTTTTTGTTGAACGCAGTAGAGGTGGTTTTCTTACAAGCATCTATCGTAAACCCACCTTTACGGGTCTCTATTTGAATTGGCGTTCATTTGCTCCTGCATCAAGGAAAATTAATCTTGTTAAAACCTTGATGTATAGAGCGCTTAAAGTTTGTTCTCCTATTAGATTGGACCGTGAATTTGAAAACATTAGGGAGATTTTCCTCAGTAACGGCTATCCGGAGGCCCTTATTGACTATATTATTAGTAAGAAGACTAAGGAATTTCATTCCCCTAAAATCCAGGGGCCTTCTAAATGTCCGGTGTATTTGAAGATTCCCTGGATTGGGGATAGGGGTCAGGGCTTAATTAAGCAGGTTAGCAAGTCGGTTTCCGGTTGTTTCCCATCAGTTGCTTTACGTAGCATTTTTCGAACTAGGTCTGTGTTTCCGTCGTTTTGCAAGGATGTATTGCCCTACATCAAATTGAGTAATTTAGTATATGAGTTTAATTGCCACTGTGCTGCTGGTTATGTGGGGCGTACAACCTTGCATTTGAAAACTAGAATCAATCAGCACGTACCTTCCAAAATACGACTTGGTAAGGTAGATAAAATATGCTATATTCCCCCCAGGAATATGGAATCGGCTATTGCTCAGCATTTAGTTGAGAATATAGCCTGCGCCAAGTCGTTTAAAAAAGAGTGGTTTAAAATTATTCATACAGGCAACTCCAACAATCATTTGAAGATTTTGGAATCGGGATTAAGGAAACCTTCTCTCTGCCGGCAGAAAGAATTTGTAAAGTGTCTTAATCTGTTGGGGGATATTTTATTTTAACTGTCCCTCGCTAATTTATTTACACGATTATTTCCCCTTCCCTCGTTACAAATATATACACTTGTTGCTTTTTTTTAGTGTGTTTCCCCACTCTTTTTGCTCTTCATTGTCGTTAATATTCTTTTCGCTGATCCAACGATTGTCTCCTGATGAGATGTTGGTTGAAAGGGCCTTAGGGACTTTTACAATTAAAATCAATACATTCCTTGTTTTTAAAACTATATATAAATTTTGTACCTCTAAACATTTGTTTATATATATATATATATATATATATATATATATATATATATATATATTAGATTACTTTATGAGTTTGAATGGGACCATGTAAGCCAGTATTACTTTCCATATGGCTTAGTCATCTGCGACTAAACCGTTTCCTCAACGAAACTTTTTTCCCTGCTGGCTATGGTGGATAGACATGTAGAGGGTATGGCGTTTATATATCACGTATATAATGCGTTAAAAATTCTCTTTCGCTACCGACTGATGTCAAATCGGTCGAGATTCGATACCGACTTCTCAGATAAGGACAAAACTATCAGAAATTGTCCAAAGTTCATTTCGGAAGAAATATTGCCAAGCTAACAACATTTATAAGTAATCGTCAGGGTAGGTCTAGACAAATGGTGAGTGTTGGAACGTAAGCAAGTATTGTTATGGAAAAGTGTGACATGTGGGTTTGTGTATTTTATTATATACATTTTAGTACCCTGTCTCTTAAATTAAAACTTTTTTATTTATAGTGGACACTTTTGTCCTATAAGTATTGCTTCGAAGATAATGAATCACTTTCTACAATTTGATTTTGCTAGTGTTTTCTTATGGCTGCTGAGTAACTGTTTAATGTTATTATAACTATTACACTATTTGTTAATGTGTTGTCTGATGACACTCTCAACCTGCTCCCATATCACCCCTGAAAATTAAACCCACAATATTAAAAAAAGTAAACTTTTATTAGCGTCCACAACAAAAGTTCCTTTCCACGACCACGTCGGTAATATTTATACACAGACTAATGGCATCGCTAGTAGAAGCTCTCACGGAGATCATATATATATATATATATATATATATATATATATATATATATATATATGAAAATATATAGAAAATAGGAAGGAAATGGTTAGGTAAATAATCCAAAGTCCCTTAGTATTTTAGTTATTATTTTTTTAAAATAGTGCTCAATGCAAAAGTAGAGCATAAATATAATTATTTATTTCAAAAATATTTAGCGATTTGGAATCATATTTTAAATAAATATATATATATATATATATATATATATATATATATATATATATATATATATATGAAGAAATATAGTCATAAGATGCATTATATATAGTCATAAGATGCATTATATTTATGGCATAAAGTGCTCAATATCAGAGATAGAGGTGTAAATATAAAGTGCACATAGAAGTAATACTTAGAGGCGACAGTCTGTTTCATGCTAGCATGAAACAGACTGTCGCCTCTAAGTGTTGACTTCTATGTTCACTTTTTATATTTATATTTCTAAATATATATGTGTGTGTGTGTGTGCATGTGCGTCTGTGTGCATGCGTGTGTGCGTCTGTGTGTATAAGACAAAGTTTGATTAAAATACTAAAAATATGCTATTATTCTGCTGATTGTATGAATCCCATCAAACTTGTTGTCTGATTTCACTTACATTAAAGCAGATACTAATTTTGAACAAAGGATTTATTTTGCAATTTTTCAATACATCATATTTTTCTGATTTTTGAGGAAAAATTAGCAAAACGCTGAAACCTAATTTAATTTCCAATGAAAATACAATATGTAAATTTGTTAATCAAAAAGCTCACATGCTTCTCATTTTATGTATTCGATCCTGTAACATGAAATCTATCTATCTATCTATCTATCTATCTATCTATCTATTCTTTTCATATCTATCTATGTATGTCTATGTTTTTCATATTTATATTAATCTGTTTATATCTGAGTATGTTCATATCTATCTGTCTATCTATTTATCTGTCTATCTATTTATCTGTCTATCTGAGTCTGTTCATATCTATCTATTCTTTTCATATCTATCTATGTCTATGTTTGTTCATATGTATCTTTATCTGTTTATATCTGATTGGGTTCATATCTATCTATCTATCTATCTATCTATCTATCTATCTATCTATCTATCTATCTATCTCTGTCTCTAAACTTTATCTATCTATCTATCTATCTATCTATCTATCTATCTATCTATCTATCTATCTATCTCCAAACTTTATCTATCTATCTATCTATCTATCTATCTATCTATCTATCTATGTCTGTCTCTAAACTTTATCTATCTATCTATCTATGTATCTATCTATCTATCTATCTCAGTCTCTAAACTCTATCTATCTATCTATCTATCTATCTATTGATCGATCTTTGCTCATTATTAATATAGCTACATATTATATATATATATATATATATATATATATATATATATATATATATATATTAAGTGATTCTGAAAGAAATGGCTTATTTTTATAGATGGAATGAATCCTGGTGCTAACGCAACAAGAATAAACTTTATCATTCAAATACGTAGACATCGTTATTAATAATGAGGGGCTAACTATTTTATAATTTGTTATTCCTGGAAGAAAAGACAGGCCAGCATCTAAATTATCGTACCGTCACTAAAATGAACTTCATGAGGTGATAAATAAATATAAGGATATTTTCATTTTTTACGGTGACTAAAGATAAGTCTTAATGAGAATAGAAGTCACAAGATTTTATTGTATGTTATTTTACACAAAAAAGAGGTGGCCGCACTATACACAGGTAAATTTTTGAAGAGGTTAAATATTATGCATTTTCGGTGACCGGTTGCACTATACAGAGTAATTTTTTTCTGGAGGGGTTAGAATGCCTGCATTATCGGTGGCTCTAACCTATTTGGTCGGTCTATATTCTCACGGTACCTTTACCTACATTTAACGGGTCAAGCAAGTACCTTTAGCCTGGTCCTCATCTTACAACTGTGCCCATCTCTTAGTTTTTCTTTCTGTGTACTTGGACTGCTGCCGTTAAATACCAAGAGTCAGTCAGAGTAGAGAGAGATTGTGATGGAGTTGGAGGTAGAGTAATAATGTGAGGTAACCGCTTGTAGAAGTCACTGTTCTACTTCGAGACTGAATTTACCAGACTGTATATATATATTATTATTGCTACTTACCACGTTTCTGGATTTACTAACAGTATTACCAATTGTATTATTATGTAAATACATTTATTTGTTATATTTCATTCCTGCGTTTGTCATTCATTGGAGACCGAATTTCATCTCGGAATACACAACAATATACGAGCTACAAAAAAAGGATTTTCACAAATAAATTCATCGGGCGAATTGTAAAAGAATTAGGATAAACACGAGTAATTAGAATGTATACGAGGCAATTGACATTTCAATATCACATAATGAGGAAGTTAATCGTAGAGCATTTAACACTCAAATGATATACTGAAGTTTGGATCAGCATGGAAAATGGCGGATTACTTACTAGGTTGTGTTAACCAAGAGAAAAACAACCGGGAAAGTATCATAAACAGGTAAATAAAATACATGCAACAAACAAACCGGGAGGAGGAAGGACTCAGCGCACAAATTAAAATCATAACAGAAAGCTTGAGATTACAGAGAAAAATAAATCTCTGATCAGAAGGTTTTGAGGAGCGTGGAACCACCACTTAATTGCTGGTGTTCGCAGGTCCACCCTGAGCCGGGGTGGTAGCACCTGTTAGGGTCTCAGCTATGGGCAAATGGTTAACATTCAAACTGGGGTCAAAGCACTGTAAAATTGTACATATAGGTTTTAATACCTGTTATGGTCCGGTTCCTTGTACCACGGTAGAACCAATAAAGAAGAACTCGAACACAGATATGGAATAACACATATATATTACAAATAGGAATATATACAGAGAAGTAGAAGTGTTAATATGAACAATCAGGTTTAGTAGTAATTGTCTGAACGCGACTCTGTTTCGGACTGCTTCTAACTCGACTGACTGACTCGCTCGCTCTGATTAACTGACAGACTCCTGACGGACCTCACTCCAGACTTCAGACTGAACTCTCTGCTTCCTCTTGAGGCGCAGTATTTATTACGTATGGAATTGTCTATTATGTTATTATGGGTAAAGTTCCATAACAATACCAGAAATAAGGAAGACAGACTTGTAGGTAAATTATGAAATAGAAGGTTTACTAAACAAAGGTACACCTAGCAATAGACCTAACGCTAACTCGGTATTTACCCGAGCTTTGCAGGGAGCGGGATTTGAAACAAGACCGGTTTCACGTGTTTGTTTGTTTTTCCGAGCCCGTAGACCATGGGCAAATATTTGCCGTAGACCCCCGTATAAATGGGGTCGGGTTTGTCTACCTATACAGACGAGACTCTGCTCTTTGGAATAGCCTCACCTAGGTTCCTCTCCGCCAGAAGTAGAGATTTCGACAAGCACTAAGAGATTAGCGCGCGGCTAAAACCTAATGCTAACTCTCCTTATGTTCGCCGATATCCGCTTATTTACATAAACGGAAGATTCCATTCATTTATGTTATATATCACAGTCTTACAATAACTATGTCATAGGTTCCCAAGTAGGCATCTATGCGGACGAGACTACTATTTACTCCTGCCTCAAAAACAAATCTAGTGTCGTCGACAAAACTAACCTGGCCGTTCGTCTCGAAAAGAACCTCCAATCGATTGTGGACTGGGACAGGTATTGGCTGGTTAACTTTAATGCCTCAAAAACAAAGCTGCTCTCTATTACCAGAGAGAACCATCCCTGCCCCCCCCCCATTAGAATGTCTGACGCTCAACTCCACGAGAGCACCTTTTTGCGACTACTCGGTCTCATTGTCCGCTGACCTGAGATGGAACGAATACATTGAGTCAATAGCTTCGTCCACCGCAAGGAAAGTTGGCTCTCTGTGCCGCGCCAGGAAATATTTCTCGCCGGAGTCGAACCTTCAAATCTACAAATCAACCACACACACACACACACACTCACACACTATATATATATATATATGTATATATATATATATATATATATATATATATAAGGGGTAGAAATTATTAGGAGGATTTGAGATAATCATAATTTAGTAATTCATCGAGTCTAAAAGAAACCCCAAAAGAATGCAGAAAGCCCTTGACGGCTGTTTCGTTCTATATTTGGGATTTATCATCAGTGTGAATCCACTACCGAGAACCGTTACGCTCTGAGGCAAACCAACTGTACCAACGCGCCTCGGTGACTAAGAGGTAGCGAATTAGACTCTATATAGCGCCGCTCGATCACATATTCCGTGGTGGAATTTATCCCTTAGCCATAAGACTATACCCCCAACGACCATATATATATATATATATATATATATATGGTCGTGGGGGTATAGTCTTATAGCTAATGGACTCTTCCTTAGCTATAAGACTAATGCGAATTGAATCACTGTCGGTCACCGGGCGTGTTTCTAAAAATAAATATGCTAAAAATCCACTTTCATCCCTACCGACGGCTTAATGGTTAGAATCTCCGACTAACACCAATTCAGTCGGGTTTCGATCCTAGCTAGATGCAACCGGATGTCTAGTCACACTGATGAGCTGTGAAACAGCGAAACAGTCTGTCTGTGGATGACGTTATATATATATATATATGTATATGTATATATATACTTGACTCTCCCGTCGAATTCGGCGTATGAGAATCAAGCAGATCAGTTTTCAGGAAACCGACAACCTGACAAAAGCACATGAGATTTGATTATAGTGCTGAAGGCTCTTTGCATAACCAACCACACTTTTTCAAGGGCTGAATACAGAGACCTGGTGCACTACGTGCCACAATTCAGAGTTGTCCTTCTCGTAGACCAGTTGCCATCCAAGGCTATAGAACCTAGTCTGTCCTGCTATTTACCCATAGCTGGAGGGAGAAGAAGAGGATTATATATATATATATATATATATATATATATATATATATATATATATATATATAAACAGGAAAGAGGAAAGAGAGAGAGAGAGAGAAAGAAAAGATGAGAGAGAGAGATAGAGAATGAAAGAAATAAAGAGCGAGAGACGTGGAAGAGAGAGAAAGTGACAGAAAGAGAGAAAGAGAGAGGGTGAAATAGAGAATGTGATTGAAAGAGAGGAAGAGAGAGGAAAAGAGTGAATGAGAATGATAGAGAAAAAGATGAAGAAAGAAAGAGTGAGAAAGAAATATATTGGAGAGAGAGAAAGGA
>CAHIKZ030000891.1:600000-645000 GCA_903632075.3 Acanthosepion pharaonis | reverse complement strand
GTTAATTAGTAGAACTTGAATAAGTAAATCCTTTTTATCTCCCCAAAATTCTTACAATCTAAAGATATTTTCCGACTTAAAATAATCTTCATAAGTTGATAAGCCTTTAAAAAAATCAATCAAATCAAATCATTTTTCCTTATAATATGTAGTCATGGATCTCCACAGCTTCCTATCCTTTCGTGATCAAATTCAATTTATTCTTACTAATCCCTTTCCCATTTGCACATAATGCATAATGTGTAAAAAAAAAAAATTCTGCTTTTTTTCTGATTCAAAATAAAATCTTCCATTTTCCTTGATCCATCCATAGCATTCTCAGCATCTTTCTGTGCAATTGCATCTCTATTGCAAAGTCTCTTTTATTAACTG
Source organism: Acanthosepion pharaonis (assembly GCA_903632075.3). Lineage (NCBI taxonomy): Eukaryota > Metazoa > Mollusca > Cephalopoda > Sepiida > Sepiidae > Acanthosepion > Acanthosepion pharaonis. The sequence continues at coordinate 644,628 of CAHIKZ030000891.1, read as the reverse complement.
TGAGTATATTATCCAACATTAACTGTCATTATTTACATTATTTATATTATTCGGACTGTTATCCTCACCTTCATTGCCATACTCACAACTTTTCGGCCGTTGTACGCTCCTGCCTTCTTCAGGTAATTGGAATTTAAAACCGACCCCTTTATTATCTGTCTATTTTTCTGAGATGAGGTATTATGTACACTATTTATATTATTAGGAATATTGTCCTCATCTTTGTCGCCATTACAACGTTTCGGCCGTTGTACGCTCCGGCCTTCTTCAGGATTGAACCCTTTATTTCGCTCACTGTGCTAAACTGTTCTAGTTCCACGTGCAATGTTTTTAATGGATGTCAGTTGTCAGTTATCTTCTGTTAATTACCCTCTCCAATTTCTCCACTGTCTTAACCGGGTATTGAACTCACAGTCTTTGGGTCCTGTCACTGGATATAACTAACGCCTTTATCCACAGTGCCATGTGTCTTTGAGGATAAAGGAGTTAGTTAGATGGTAATTAACAGAAGATAACTGACAACTGACTTCCATTAAAAACATGGCACGTGGAACTAGAACAGACTACCACAGTGAGCGAAATAAAGGTTTCAGTTCGACATCAACCAGCTGAAGAAGGCCCGAGCGTACAACGGCCGAAACGTTGTAATCAGTATGGCGACAAAGTTGGGGACAATAGTCCGAATGATGTAAATCGCGAACCATTTATTTCGTTCACGGTATAGATGGTTCTAGTTCCACGTGCCATGCCTCTTCCGGATGTCTCAGGTATTTCCCTTTCACTCAACTCTCCAATTTTTTTGGTTCACCACTGCAGTGGGCTGATATTAAACTCACAACAATTTGTCTAGTCACTAGATCTAACCAGACTCTTTATCGACAGGGATATGTGTCCGAATCAGATAAAGAATGCAAGTATCCATCTTTCCTTATCCTAGGCTCCTCCAGATTGAAGTGCCACATTTTCCGTCATCTGCAAAAAGGGCTTTCCAGAGGGATATATTTATGTATATACTTTATTTCGACGTCTACAAATCTTTGTCAGCATTTTCAGATTTTTTTTCTCTTCCTAACGACAATAGATTCTGTCTTCTCAGAAATGATTCTTATTCTTCTCAGCTTGTTGACCTTTTGCAACCTTGTCAAGGATTTCCAGTTTTTTTTTTTCTTTTTAACTGTGCCATTTGACTACTGTTTAAGATTGTGGCCATCAACAATAAATCCTGATGTGACTTCTATTTTTCTTGTTATAACCTCGCTATATAAATTAAATAAATACGGCGATTGGAGACAGACATTTTTAGACGACCTTCTTTCTCGACTCAGAAATTTATTTTCCAGTCATACTTAAGTTCTTTATTTTGAGAGATGTATATTATTTTATAGGCTGGCCAAGTAATTTGCTTATTGTAGATGTAGACATTTGTATGCGCCTCTGTTGCATCTACAAAGAAGAGAATCCGTGCGTTGATGCGAAAATCGTAATTCTGCCGTTTCTATGGACACCGTTGATTCTGCACACCATTTCCGAAGACTACATTTCCGGAAATTGATTCTCTACTATAATTTACCGCTATCTTCAGAAGGAAACCATGTGGTCATCAGGAACCAACTCGAAATTGAAGATAAGAAGGAACCTCAACATAATTTTGCTAAAATCTGTTATATCAATGTCTCTTCTATTTTATACTCTCTGCTTTTCGCTGTTTCTTTCTCTCACATACACACACACATACGTATCTATCTATCTATCTATCTATCTATCTATCTATCTATCTATCTCTCTCTCTCTCTCTCTCTCTCTATATATATATATATATATATAATAAATTAATTGATTTAAAATATGGTTTTTTCGCTACACAGTTCTAACCATGTTTCAAAAGTGGAAGCTAAAAACCACGAATTTAATTTTGTGATTAAAGACATTAGTTCTATTTCATCCTCAAGCGAATATATATATATATATATATATATATATATATATATATATATATATATATATATATACTAGCAGCATGGCCCGGCGTTGTCCGTGCTTGATACAAAAATCGTACGACTCATACAGCAATCGCTATCACTTGACTTAAAATATTTTTTCCCTTCTCCTTGCCTTTAAAGGAGTGCTGATGTTGCTACATGCCTTACTTCTTTAAACAAGGAAACAATTCATCTAGAGGGCATGGTTTAAGTCAACGGCGACTTTATTGAATAAACTCTTAAGAATTCCAAGATTCTTTTGTGTAATTTTGGTAAATGTATCTGTTAAATTGAGATGCCAGTGTTATTTTCTTTTTGCATAATTCAGAGGACAATTTTTCCATTGCACCATTTGTATGTATATATATATATATATATATATATATATATATATATATATATATATAAGTGAACATAGAAGTCAGAAGTCTTAGAGCTAGATGCAATCGACAGACCACTGACGGCTGCATGTTTCATGCTAGATGCAATCGTCAGACCACTGACGATTGCATCTAGCAAATTTTTTCTCGCCTGAGTTCATTGTTGCGGCGCTAAGCAGGTTGACTTTAACCCGCAAACAGACTGTCGCCTCTGTATTCAAAAAAATGCTTTAAATTCTAAATACATGCTTCGATCATCTGAGGGTGGAACAACTTGCAGACACTGAATCAATCGCAGCTTCATCTACCGCAAGGAAATTTGGTTATCTGTGTCGTGCCAGAAATTTTTTTCTCGCCTGAGTCCATCATTCATATCTACAAATCTACCATTGGTCATTGCAGTGAATACTGCCGCCATATATGGTCTGGTGTCCCCTGTTGTTAACCTGGAGATCCTCGACACAATCCAGAGACGGATATGCAATGTGATATGTCCTGATCTGGCATATCGTCTACAGTCACTTTCTCATCGACAGGATGTGGCTTCCTTCTGTCTTTTCTACCCAATATTTTCATGGCTACTGCTCTGACAAGCTACTTTCATTGGTACCCAAAGTGCATATATATATATATATATATATATGTTTTTTACGAGCGCGTCAATAACGGCAAACGCGTTCAGGAAATTTTCATTACGGATAGAAGCTGCAAAGATGACACAATCATTTTATTTATTTCATTACGAGAATTTACATAGAGGAACGATCAATTAGCTTATCTTCACACCCTGCCTGGTAGCAAATGCTGCTGGTGGCGCCAGGGGTGGCAGTACCGCCATAGCCACCGAAACCGTAATATCGCCCCTGTTCGGCGCCTGATGAAGACAGGGTATCGCACGTGCTAACACACGATGTAAATTAAAAAAAAATTGATGCCTAAGATTACCTATTTGACGTTGATAATCCTATCTTTATCCTTTAATCTGCGATAGAGTGTAGTGCATGCTTAGTTAATGCATTTAATGCTGTTTTCTGATTATCACTGTTAGAGATGTATTTCCCAGGAGGAATAAGAAGTCAAAGACAACATTAATATATTACATAAGGTTGATCTCTGATGTCCTGTGTTGTTTCGTAATAATTGAATCAGATATTATAAACTTTTTATAGAAGATGACAAATCGCAGGTGTTTGTTACGATCGTTGAGTAATATGTGTCACTGAATTAAGTTTTTAATTGATTTGGCCTCATGTTTATAATGTAGGGTGCATCTGGTTACGATTGAATAAGTGCGTTTATTTTTGTTTACCTCAGGGAGGGAGTTAGCATTATTTTTTAAAGTATGAAAATATTGTTATGGTGAAGATTTTAAGTATGTAAATATCGTTATGGTGAAGTTTATTTATTTGTCGACAACGCGTTTTCGGGAAGATATTGTTAATGAGGCATCGGTAATTTTGTTAAGATCCTCATAACATATCTCCGAAGGAGAGATTACTTTGGTATAATAAATCAATTTTATAACAGTTATTTTCTTTCTCTGAAAACATTCACTTTTTTAGTTAATTAATCACGTCTTTCGGCTTCTAAGTCTATTGTCAAGAGCTGGTAAATTTATGGACATTGTAATCAACTAATACCTTAAGGAAAGACATTTTATTGCTAATATACTTTAGTATATATATATATATATATATATATATATATATATATATATATATAAATGAAATAATATATAATAATATATATATATATATATATATATATATATATATATATATATAAATGAATATATATATATATAAATGAAATTTGTGTAAAAACATGGATTGCCGCCCAAATAAAAATTATATATATATATATATATATATATATATATATATATATATATATATATATATATATATATAAAAAGGCTAAACACTAATATTCCATGGTCATAATTTATTCCATTGGAATTGTAAATACGATCCAATTCATCAGACCTACAAATTCAAAAAGAAAACAGAAAAAAAACAACTCCGGAAATAAAAACAGAATTTAGAGAGAGTGTAAGTATGAGGAGGAGGGAGATTAAACTCTCTCCCTCTCTCTCTCTCTCTCTCTCTCTCTCTATATATATATATATATATATATATATATATATATATATACTAATCGGAATATTTCAGTCTATGTAGCTATTTACTAGTTCATATCTATCTATCTATCTATCTATCTATCTATCTAATGTCTATCTCTCTTTATGTAGTTGCTAGTTCATATGTATTTATCTATCTGGCTATCTAAGTTTATCTATGTATCCATCTATCTCAGTCTGTTCATATCTATCTATCTATCTATCTAGTTACTTGTTCTTATGTATCTATCTATGGATTCATTGCTTTTTTGTTTTACGTCCATGTAAGGGTTCCCATACGGTCATCGAAGTTAAGCAATGTCGAACGTCATCAGTACCAAGATGGTTGACAGCTTGGGAATATATCAGTCTATTTCTCACACTTTCTTTGTCTATGTCAAATTTATATATGAGAACGAATAAACCTTCAACAAAGAATCTGAGAAATCAACAATGCATAAAAATAATATCTGAGGTAAGATCATCATTGGACAAGATCAACAGAATAACATGACCCAGATGTTATTGTAACTGAAATGCATTCGGACTAGGAAGAACAATATTACTAAAATAATTAGGTGAATACATATATAATCTTCACTACATAAAACGCAAAGATGACATTCTATTGATGGTAGACTCAGAAAATAAACTATATCTCCTTGTCAAGCCGGTGAAGGAAATGGAAGTAATGGAATATCTATAAGCTATTAAACAGAATGCATGAATTGGACATATTAGAATCAAACAGTTACAGAAATTTAATCATATGTTTAATATCAGAAAATAGGACAGAAGATGTGACAAAAAAATTCGATGGCGCTGGGAATAGAGAGATATGCCTTTCAGAATGTAAATATAGTAATAAGAGATGTGAGAACACCTTTGGAAACAAGGAAAATAGTGCTGAGCTACTATATAATAGCTATCCTCCTAGGGAGCATTAAATACTGGACAATTTAATTACAGATGAAGAAGAGACACAAAGCGATAGCGATTTGGTTCTGCAAATTTATTCTTAAAACACAATGGAGAGAATTCGAAAGAAAATTGAACCTGAAGGACATTTACCGTCTGAAAAATCAATGAAACTTAAAACGTTTTTAAGACTGAATATAGACCGAATCAATTTCCTGTCAGTTTCCGTTGATTTCCGAATAAGTCTCATCCTAGGGCAATGCAGCAACTCAGACGGTGGAATTGTTTGCACGCAAGGGGTACGTCCTTTTGGCAGTGACTCCAATTCATACTTAGGATACAATTTCTTTATGTAAAGACAACGTGTTGTTGGACCTACAAATACGCACATCGTCATATATTTTAACAGATAATATATTACATAATATATTACGCCCCTCACGTAGGCCGATGCTTGCAGATATACTTCCGAGTAGTTGGAAAATCCGAATGATATCAGTTCACGTGAAAAAAATGTAGCCAGTAAGGGTAACTTTTGTAGGTGATTAACTGAATATTATAAAGTAGAAACCGATAGAAAACTGCGTCATGAGAATTTTAAACGTGTGTTTGAAATATCAATGTCACTTTGATGGAAATATCAAACAGCAATGTAAAAAATAATATTTATTTTTTTGTTATTCAAAAATATTTTAAATTCTAAATACATGGTTCGATCATCGGAGGTAGAACGACTACATTGAATCTATAGCTTCATCTACTGCAAGGAAAGTTGGTTCTCTGTGTCGCGCCAGAGGTTTTTTCTCATCTGAGTCTATCCTTCAAATCTAAAAATCTACAATCCGTCCTTGCATTGAATACTGTTGCTATATATGGTGTGCTGCCCCCGCTGTTCATCTCGAGGTCCTCGACAATAATCCAGAGACGGATATGCAATGTCATAGGTTCTGATCTGGCATCTCGTCTAAAGTCATTTTTATCACAGACGTGTTGTAGTTTCCTTCTGTCTTTTCTACACATATTTTCATGGCAACTGCTCTGAGGAGCTGCTTTCACTGGTTCGCAAATTAAATGAACTTAAGCATGCTACTAGGTTGGCGTCTTTGCCCCACCCTTTCACTGTCGAAACGATTAAATGTCGCCGTCTCTTCTAAGCTTCTTATCTCGGACTTCCTTACAGTGGAACTCCCTTTCTCTTACTTGCTTTCCTGATAGCGATACTCTTCAAATATTCAAATGTAATGTCTATAGATATCTTCTGATGCGTTGATCCTGATCACCGTCCTTCTCTATATTCTTTCCTCAAACACCCCTCTTTACTCTTGCTCTCACTCTCTGTAAACCCCTTGCGTGCTAGTGGCACTCCCGACCTTGCTTCAGTTGATATGCTTAAAAAAGTCTGGTAAAACATTGCATAACTTGACATAGCGCAGATAAAATTATAAACGGTTTGGTATATTTCGTCGTAGCCCATTACGCGTCACTGATTCAGCGTGGTTGATTCGGCGTCAGAAAAATAATTGGACTATTCAGCACAGCCGTTTCGGCGTCAGACTGTTTCTACGTCACTGTCTTTGACCGGAGGCAACGTCCACCCACCCACCCTCAAAAAGGATAAAAGCATTGAAAACACCCAACTTTTAATTTGACTTTAGGGAATTAAGGATTCTATTAAAACACTAATGGAATAATGTAAATTAAAATCTCAAAATAAATATATTGCGTTTGAAAAAAAATTAACAAATTAGTAAATCTGTTTAATCTTAGAAATTACTTCTTGATTTCGTAATTATGAGCCACACCCTTCAGAAATGCAATAGGATCTAATGATTTAATTTTGGAATAAAATGACTTTGACGACTGAAAAATATGAAGTTGCACTGAATGAAATATAATATAAAACTACTCTTTTTCTTAAATTAGTCTATTCGAACATACAAAGACAAAGTACTAATTTGACTACGAAAAAGAAAGAGAACAAATTTGACGAGAAGCGCGAAGTAGTAATCTGACGTCTAATCGTCTCTCTGTCGAAAAATTCCTATGTCGAATCAGCGACGCCAAACAGGGTACGCCGGAAGGTCGCATTCGCAATAATAAAGAAGTCGTTACAGCGTCTAGGGTGTTTTTTAAATGCTGCTCCTGTATAGAATGTATGCATTATTTCATATCACGGACTTCTAGTAACCAAAAAAAAAAAAAAAACCATTTGTAAACGCATATGAAGACAAAAACAAAAGAGTGCTTAATATAATGTCCGAGCTCTTGAAAATGGTGATGTAAAGAAAGCATTTTTTGATAGACTAGAATGTAAACTGACGTTACAAAATTGTGTTCTCTGCATTAATGTGAATCGCATTAGTTAATCTATCCGAATCATGTGAGATCATTACTAAGCTGATAAGACAAAACTTTCCATGGAAGGACAACATTGAATCAAAACGACTGATAGCAATAAGCGAGACTTAGAAGAACACTAAAAATAGAATGAAAAACAATAAACAGCCTGTCCTGGCTAAGATGATAAACTATATCCAACAGCCATACCTCTGAACAGGAGTGTTTGAGGAGCATTGAACCATCGCTTAATTGCTAGTGTTCCCAGGTTCAGTTTGACCTGGAGTGGTAGCACCTGTTAGGGTCCCAGCTATGGTTTTAATACCAGCAATGGGTATTTTTAGACAAACATATTACCAGCAGTACATTTCTGTGAAAAAAAATATTACCAGCAATACATTTTTTAATAACAAATGTTACCATTTTTGGAAAAAATATTACCAGCAATAAAAATCTCGTCGGCATTAATTTAACCATTGAGGTGTTGATATTCCATAAAATAGAACAGCCCAAACCAAAGTAAACAAATGCCAATAAAAATAATTACTCTGTGAAACAAAATCATTGAGAAACTGAAAGCGAAATCAATGAAACAAAACAGTGTACACTATGTGTTGAAATGGCGAAAAGATAAATAAAAAATTAATGATAACATCATCCAATCAAAACCAGAGTAGAAGAAATGTACCGGTCTCAAAAACCACTTCGTTCCTGGCCACGCCAAAGGAAAAGGAAAAGCAAAATATATTCGAAAATCAAAAGTCTATCTGAAATCTTACATTAAAATGAACCCAGCAATAAAACATTTTGAAAGGTTAATAGGCTTTAGTTTGAAAGTAGTATACTATTCAATTTTAAGTTTCTTAGTTTTATAAAAGCAATCTGGAAACCAATTCTCATTCCAGACCAGTGTGATCTGTCACATAGAGTATGAGTGTGTGTGTGCGTGTGTGTGTGTGTGAGAGAGAGAGAGAGACAGAGACGGAGTGTGGAGGAGGGAGAGAGACAAAACAAGAGACAGTGTGAACAAGAACCGTCACTGTCTGGTGAATGTGAAATTATGTCCTCAATGAGATCTCCAGATTAACATCAAATTCTCTTTTAGCGGTGTGTATCCATAAGTAAAAAAGGTCACGATGGGATGTACATGGTGTTACCGCCATTAATATAGACTGATAAAGGAGTAGTAACACTTCGTCATATGAAAGTGTGAAATTGACATTCAGTATATTCTGAAGTGATATTTTCTTCGACTTTAAAATCCTAAAAAAAAGCAATATCTAACATTGACTCCGATTTGAACTCATGGAAAATTTTTGCGTTCCCAAATAATCTAGGAAATAAAAAGTAATCTTTAATTAAACTAATTTCAAAATCTCAAAGAGGTCCTTGCGCAAAAGTTGTCGACACGACATTAACATTTCTTCCTGTTCAAATCAAATGTTTCAAGTATTAGCGGTGATATTCCGATGTCCTATTTGTTGTGATCTTTCCATAACTTAGGTTGTCTACCACTTGATCATGTGCCAGCGAAGGGGGGAGTTGGAATTGTAGAATCGAAATACAAATCTTCGATTCTTCTGCATTTTTGGCCAAATAAGTTTACTCCTTCTTCTAATCAATGTAATTATATTACTTGTCGAATCTAGTTTTTTTTTTTCCTTTTGACAACAATTAAGATTCTGTCAAAATTAAAACTGAACTCACAGAAAATAGTAAAAAGGCTGGTGAAAAACTTGTGACATAACTGTTTATAGAAGATGCATAAATATCTTCCAATTTAGTCGTAGAATCCTAAACAAATGATGTATATACACTTCTTGTCATTACTTCTTGATTGTGGTAATTGTTTAGATATTTGTAGTAGTATTCCGGTGTCCTCTCTGAGTTGGTCTTATCATCTTTTAAATGGTTTACTATGTAATTTTTGGCATAATTTTTATCATTATAGGATCGAAATTCAGAGTTTTGTACTCTTCTGAGTGTATGCCAAAAACAATTTAGCATCTTTCTTCTAATTAGGTTAATTCTTAACATTCTAAGTTTTTCTTAAAGCAGTCATTCCAGTTAGGTTTGACTCTGAGGCAGTTGGAAATTTTCTAAATATGTCAAATTTGATATAAAAATACTAACTCTCATACTATAATTCTGACGGAATATTTATCATGTATATATTTATCCTGAAGATTTAATAAACGTTGACTTAAATGCAGTGGTGGCAATATATATATATATATATATATATATATATATATATATATATATATATATATATATATATATATATATATATATATATATATATATAATATGCAAAGAAATAGACATATATATAAAGACATATATATTGGAGGTATGGTGGAGCAATGGATAGCGGCTTGGATTGAGAAATCAGAGAGTCGAGTTCGGATGGATGGCAACTGGTCTAGGAGAAGGAAAACTCTGAATTCAAAACCTGCGGAGGGTCGTTTGGGGCACTTGTAGTGCACCAGGTCTCTGTATTCGGCCCTTCAAAAGGTGTGGATGGTCCTGCACCACTATAATCAAATCTCATGTGCTGTTGTTGGGCTGTCGGTTTCCTAGGAACTAATCTGCTTGACCCTGATACGCCGAATTCGACGGGAGAGTCGTGGTATATATATATATATATATATATATATATAAGTTTCGAGAAAAACAGTAAAGATATAAATAAATAAAAAAGTCGATAATTTTATCTTAAACAATTTAAAATACGTCAACTGTTTAAAAACGTGAGAGATCCGCTGAAGTAATACGCGGGATATTGGCGAATCTATATTTCTTTCTTTTTGTCACTAAAACAAGTGAGTCAATGAATGAACGAATATGTCGCATGTTTTCTAAATTTGACAGTTTTTTGAAACTATATTTACAATACTAATCATCTTGATCAATGTGAGGAATTTATGTCTATTTCTTTGCAATTGGCATAGTGTTATTATTATTGTCATTATTATTATTATTATTATCATTGTTATTATTTTTTCTGTTCTTTCAGTTTAAGCGGATTTTAGAGAAAAAATCTAAAGTGGCAGATGCTTGACTTTGCGTGCGATTAATAATCCGACAAAAGCAGAAAGTTTCGAAAAATGAGAAAAAAAAAGGGAAATTGAAGGATTTTCTTTTTTTATTTAATGCCAATGAAATGGCGCCAGGAAAAAAGGGAACTATAGAATTTGAAAATGGAATTTATCGAAGAAAATATAGGGAAATCTCTGAAAGAAAGAAAATGACATGAAGAAAAAAAACGAACGAAACAAATAAGAAAAAAATGGAAAGAAAGACAAGGGTATGAAGGAATTTTGAAGAAAATAGAGAGGAAAAGAAATCCATGAATAAAGAAAAAGTAAGAAATATAGAAAGAAGAGGTAAATAAGGAAAGAATGAAAGAAAGTAAGAAAGAAAGAAGAAGGAAAAGGGAACAAAGAAGGAAAGAGAGGAGAAAGAAAGAAAGAAAGAAAGAAAGAAAGAAAGAAAGAAAGAAAGAAAGAAGGTAAATAAGGACAGAAATAAGGTAACAAATAAAGAAAGAAGAAGCTGGGAAGAAGAAAACAAATAAGGATTAATGAATTAAGGCAGGAAACAAAAAGAAAGGGAAAGAAAAAAGAAAGAAAGAACGAAAGAAAGAAAGAAAGAAAGAACGAAAGAAAGAAAGAAAGAAAGAAAGAAAGAAAGAAAGAACGAAAGAAAGAAAGAGGAGTGAAATGAAATAAAAAGGAAATAAAGAAGAGGGTAGAAATAGTCATGAATAAAAGCGAAGAAGAAAGGAAATAAAGAAAATAAGAAATTACGAAAGATAGAAAGAAATAGGAACTAAGGAAACAAAGAAGTAAAGAAAAAAGATGGAAAGAAAGAAACAAATGTGAAGAGAGAGAGAGAGGGAAATAAAGAACGGAGAAAAAAAAAGAGTAGAAAAAGGAAATAAAGAAGGAAAGAAATAAGGTAAAAAAAGAAAAAGGGAAAGAAATAATGAAATGTGAAGAGGGAGAGGCAAAGAGTGAACGGAAAAAAGAAAGAATACAAAAAGTAAATAAACAATAAAACAATTAACGAATGAAAGAAAAGAGAAAGAAAGAAAGAAAGAAATGTGAAGAGAACGAGACAAAGAGAGAATGAAATAAAGAAAGAATACAAAAAGAAAATAAAGAGGGTAGCAAATAAGTAAAGAAAAAGATGGAAAGAAAGAAAGAAAGAAAGAAATGTGAAGAGGGAGAGCGAGGGAGAAAGAAAGATAGAACGGAGAAAAACAATAGAAAAAGAAAATAAAGAAGGAAACAGAAAAGGAAAGAAAGAATTTTGTAAGAAAGAAACAAATGTGAAGACGAAGAGGCAAATAGAGACTGAAGAAAATAAAGAACAGAAAAAGTAAATAAAGATAGAAGGAAAGAAAGAAAAAAAAATGATTCAAAGCAAGCAAATAAAAAAAATGAATAAATTAGGCAAAATATTGAAAAGGGAAAATTTAAAAAAAAAAACAAAGATAAGAATGATCAGGATGAATAAAGAAAGAAAATAACTAGAACAATAAAAGGAAAAAAAATTGTAAATAAAGGAATATATTATATTTTTTAAAGAGCCGTAAGTTCTATTCTAATAGTTTCTTTACTCGCACTTCTCGCGTGTGGAATTCTGTTCCATTTTTTGCTTCCCTATCACCGACGTTCTTCAAAGGATTCCAATGCAACGTCAATTGCCGTCTTATGTATTCTTGAATGTTGTTCTTTTATTATCCTTTCTCTTCACCAAATTCTTTTGATTTTCTTCCACTCCGAGTAAACCCTTGCGTCTTAGGGGCATTATAGCCTTGCTTGAAGGTGAAATGATAAAAAAAATAAATGTAAGTTTTACAAACAACGGAAATGGGATGCAACGGACAAGGAAATAATGAATCAAATAACCAAGCAAGCAAAAAATTAATTGAAGTAAAAACGACATATAATCTAGAGGAAAAATGGGAAAATGTCAAAAATCTGACTAAATAAAAAGTAAAAATTAATAAAATAAATAATAAAAAGCATAATATGTGTAAAATACAAAAGAAAGAATAAGAAAAGGAAAAGAAAGAAGAAAAAGGAAGGGAAAGCGTATTTGAGAAAATAATAAATTAATTAAAGAAAATATTGAAAATAAAAGATAGAAGGAAAGAATTGACTTAAAACAGAAATAAAGACAATGATTGCGAATGAAAAATTACTTAGAGACGAAAGAAGAACAGGATGAAAAAAATAGAAAGAAAGAATAAATGAATGAAAGAAAGAAATAAAGAAAGAAGAGTTATGAAAAAGAAAAAAAGAAGACTAAACGAGGGAAAGGTATACATCGCTAACGCTTACATCTTTATTGGAGGATAAAATGCAGCAGAAAGATTAAAACCGAGAAAATCGACATTTTGGGTCGATTCCGAAAGGGGTCGGTATAAAGACTGTGAAAAAGAAGGATTGATATTTTGTTTGTATTTCAAACGACAATTCGGCAAAGCTAGCAACTCTTTCTGACGTCAACATGTCGACGAACATTTTCACCCTACAGGAACCGATGTGAGTCGCTTAGCACGTTGATCAATCGATTTGTTTTCGTGCATGCAAAAGAATTAAACAAAGAAAAAAAAATACTTAAAAGTACGAACACCGAAGACTACACTTATAATGACAAGAGTAAACATCGAACTGCGACAGAGAAAAAAGATAACAAGCAAGCAATTTCAATAGAGGCCGGGTGGGGAGAGTTGTTCAACTTGGAGCTCTCGAATGTTTGAAGGCGAGTTTTGTTATCTGTTCAACGACCCCAAAGACGATTGAATGAGTAGATGAGTGAGCAGAATTGTTTTAACTGGTAGGAAGGGAAAAACGCACAAAGACATACAGTGACAAAGACACACGGAGACAAAAAGACACAGCGACAAAGATAACGAAGACAAGCTGAACAGGCTGGAAATAATTTAAAATGTCAGGAGAAAAAGAACAAAAAGAAAGAAAATTGGAAATAAAATTTGAAAGGAAGGGGAAAATACTACAGATTTTAAACAATCCGTTACCAGAACAGATTTAACAAAATATGTTTATTTCTCCAGAGAAATAAAAAGTATTTTGGAGAGGGTTAATCAGAAAAAAAAAACTATTGAAATTTCTAGGACATATAATGAGGAAAGTGTACTTGGAAAATTTAACACGCTGAAGACTTACTGAATTTATGAGGAAAATATGGAATCATCGAGTAACCTGCCAGAAGATGAAGCGGGGACATAGTAAAAAGACCAAATTTATTAAGCGGTACAAAGTTATAGGAAGTTGTGGAGAGCCATAGCTACGCATGACCAATAAAGGTAATAACAAATATTTTCAGAAAATAGCCGAAGGAATAAAGCAGATCAAGTGGAATGTTACGTACTCCATAATACATGTAATATCAGCTCACATAAATGGCACTTAATGCCTTACAGTTGAAGAAGACAAAAATATGACTCGACAGCAGGATACTGAAAATTCCAAGGACAAAGCATGTAAGCAATGAAGAGATTTTGATGATAATGGAATTAAAAATGCGTCAATACTTAAAATCAGATAAGGAGTCATAACGTGGAAAGAATTCTTGGAGAGTTTGGCACGCACAGGTCATTGAAGGCAAGAGAGGCGGAAGAAAATATCATCAGTACTGGGTCCTGGGTAAGACGATAAACTACATCCGACAGCAAGACCTTTGATCAGACGGTTTTGAGGAACATGGAAACACCTCTTAATTACTGGTGTCCCCAGGTCCACGCTAATCCGGGGTGGTAGCACCTGTTTGAGTCCCAGCCCTGTGCAAATAGTTAACCCCCAAACCGGGGTCATAAGACTATGGAAGTGTAAAAACAGGTTTTAATACCATCAATACATTTTTATAATAATTATTACAAGCAATATATTTTTGAAGAAAAAGCTTATTACCGGCGACAGATTTTTGGAAAAAAAATATTACCATCAGTATATTTTTTGAAAAAAAAAAAATTACCAACAATACATTTTTGAAGAAAAAAATATTACCAGTAATAAGAATCTTATCGGCATTAAATAACCCATTGAAGTGTTGATATGCCGTAAAACAAACTAACCCAAACCAAACATACAGGGAATTCTGAAACAGAGCAAAGTACAGACTTGTTATGTACCTCCTAATATATCTAATATCAGTTCGCATAGATGGGAGTTAATGTTTGACAATCTCCTCACAGGTGGAGAAGAGACTTGAGTCAACAAAAATATGAGTCGACTGTAGGATCCTGAGAATTTCATGGTGAGAGCATGTGAGTAATGAAGAGATTTTGATAGTAATGGAATAAAATGGCGTTGATACTTAGAATTAGACGTTTGAAATTTCTATGAACCAAAATGTGGTAAGAATGCCTGAAAAGTTTGACACGCACAGGTCATTGAAGGCTAGAGGGACGAAAACAAACAGCGTGTAATCTACCTAAGAGAACAGGAAATGGGAAAGATAGAAATAATAGATAGATTAATTAGAGCTAGAAAGAAGAACAATTTTTGGTGAGTCGTGATCATCCACGTCCCTAAGGGACACGTTCAATGAAAGAAAACCGTTGTCTATTAATGCCGTAGGGGTCGTGAGCAACGAGAGCAATGTAACGGTGTCACATCCTGTCGGCACTCCCACGTTTTTTCAAAACAACTGGAAGAAAATACATGACATTCCAGGACAAATGACGGCTGCAAAACTGATCCTACATAAAAAATTTAGAACCCGAAAAAAAAGCACCTTCCGTGGCCCATGGAGGGGGAAGTTCATCATATCCCATTTACTTCGGGCAGAGTGCGACTCAGTTTTGGTTCTGTCTGCGGACAGAGACACGACAGGTAGTTGCCCGGTCCCAGGGAACAGCTTCTCGTGGCTGCAACATTGTCCTCGAGAGGGAGTTTCGATAGTCATACCTATGCCAACGCAACCGACGTGGGCAATTTTTGTCCCAAGTCTGAGTGTGCACGCTCGGATACCCCACATTAAAACCCCGTCCTTGAGTCACATCCCGTCTCAGTGGGGATCGATTGATCAGAATCCCGTGACTCATCAGGGCCGTAGGGGCACCACATTTCCTGTCGCCGCAGTAGAATTGGTGTTTCTTGGGCAAGATAGCCTGATGGTGCCCATCCCTCTCCAGGCCGGTGGGGAGGCTTGGATAAATAACTCGTCCCGCGGCTCATGCCGAACAGGATCACCATCTCTCAGTTATGTCTCTATCGTCGGACAGAATGCAACTCAGTTGTGGTTCTGTCTGAGGACAGATACTTAGCTCCGAGAAGAAAATACTGAAAGATACGCTGTCCCGGGAACAGATGACAAGTCCCGGGGAATACCTGTCCGCAGCTTAGGCCCCACTCCCCGCCGTTTACTAGAGAGATAGGGATTCGTAGTCAAACCGATGCCAGCGCGACCGACGATTCGGGAGCTGGGTATTTTTCTCCCTGTCCTGAGTGGATGCCTTCAGGTTCCACATACTAAACCCGATCTTGCGTCACCTCCCGTTATGATAACCCTACCGGGCATAAGCGTGTAGGGTTATCATCTTTCAGTTGCGTCTCTGTATTCGTAGAGAGTGCTAATCAGTTGTGTGTCTGTCTGCGGACAAAGTCACTGCTGACTCGAAAAATACTGAGAGGTACCTGGTCCGACACTTGGACAACGTGACCCAAGTGTTCCCGGACAATAATTTCACGGTTCATATCTCCCTGAAACTGTTATTTCCTTGATTTGAGACTTTCAGAAAGAGATCAGCCAGAGTTGCCCAAGATGTTTCTGTTATGTCCACTATTTTGTACAACTATTGGATGGAATGTTTGTTCTTCTTATGTAGTGATCGGTTAATGTTCTTCCTGTTTCGACTGACACCGCGCTAATCATTTCAATCACCTGAAGAAGGCCGGGACATACAACGGCCGAAACTTTGTAACACATATGACGACAGAGATGAGGACAATAGTCCGAATAATATAGTGTACATAATATCTAATCTCAGAAAGATCGACAGATACTGAACGCCTGAAACGTTGTGATAAATATGGCAACAAATATGAGGACAATAGTCCGAATAATGTAAATAGTGAATTATGAATTAGTAGACAAGCAGCTCATTGCAAATTCGTTCTTCACGGAATATACTGGTGATGTCTACGCTGCTACGATCAGCTTTTTTTTTTTCATTTTTTTCTATTAATTTCACTATACAATCTTCATAGGTTTCCAATGTAATTTGTGTATATATATATATATATATATATATATATATATATATATATATATATATTTTTTTGCATTCAGAATCTTTGTATAGTATGTAATTTAATTTTACATAATAGGTATTTCCTTTCAATTTTTTTTTTTTTCGAGTCAGCCTTCGAGCCATTTTTTCCGAGTGAACAAGCAATTCACTTTGAATGCTGTCAGAATGGTATTAAAAGGAGACATCACTGTTTCAGAATTCGATGATTGGATGCGAAAAAAGTAAATGTTTTAATCACGTTCCCATGAAAGACATTACACACGCCACTGACGGATGAACAGTGTTTTTTTTTTCAGTTTTCAAATTTGATCTTAGTATTAGCACCGAAGTTTATTCATGGAATTCTTGAATTGATTCCTACCTGCAAACAATGGCTTGAAAAATTAACTCCATTATTTTCCGAGAGATAATCTGGTTTCTTGTTCGTTTTTGTCCTCTGTGAAACTGCATCAAGATTAAAAAGAAATCCTATTCTTGTAAAGTATTTTAACCAGTACAATTGTCCTGAACAATTCAACAAGCGACCGATTAAAAGTTTAAAAAAAATGTACCTCAGTTCCGAAATATTCAAATTCACGTGAACCATAGTTTTCCATGTGTAGTATATGCCTCACCTCAGATCAAAACAGAGATTGCACCCACTGTCAAACAAGAAAGCGAGGTGCAGAGTTAACCTAAATTAACCTATTAACTGCGGAGAACAGATCCCTGCGATGCACGGACGACAAAGAGCCACATGAAAGCGATAGACGTATAAACATCCACCCTAGAGGTAAGGGAGCGGCGTCTCTTAGACATCGCAGACGAGAATGTAAGGTCCATGTTTGAAGGAAGAGCACCGAAACACACACACGTGTACATACACACGCAAAGACACTTGGTGATATTAATGGAAGAAGTCAAGAGCTAAACGAAATTCATATCTTTTAATCACCAATGGTATGATTCTCATCTGATGATCCTGATATATATATTTTTTTTTTTCATCGGCGTCTTTCTAACTTTTCTATAAATATTTGCATGGCTATATCCTAATATATATATATTTATCGGTATCTCGACCGGATACATTTTAGCGTACCACTAGATTAGCAAAAACCGAAATGGATTTTATTGCAAAAATAGCATGATGGAACCGTAAGTTCTATTCCAATAGTTTTTTTTTTTCATCGGCGTATTTTCCAGGTCTATAAATCTTTGGCCTTCTCTGTCCTACTGAACTTCTTCTCCTTTCTCCTTACCGGATACATTTTATTTTATTCCTAGATTAGCAATAACTTTTTTTATCCTAAATAGCATGAACAGGAACACCCCTTCTATTCAATAGTTTTTATCGAGGAGCGAGGAACCACCTTCTCTGAATTGTCACTGGCCTTCTTCCCAGGTCCCACCCTGACCTTTTTCGTCCTAAATACATCCAACAGCAACAACACCCTTATCAGTAGGTTTTTTGAGGAGCCCCAATTGTTGGTGTTCAGGTCCAAATAGTTAAAAGCTAAATAGTTAACACCCTAACTTGTGTAAAAATAGGTTTTACTACCAGAAAAAACTTTGAAATAAAAAAAAAATTATTAACAGCAATATTTTTTGAAGGAAAAATTATTATCAGCAATAATTTAAAAAATACCAGCAATACAAACAGCTATATATTCTTTAGAAAAAATATGACCAGCTATAGAATTCTTCCAGGAAAAAATTTTTCCCAGAAATTGATTTTTGAAGGGAAACATTACCAGCAATAAAAATTTTGTCGGCTTTTAATAACCCATTGAGGTGTTGATATACCGTAAATCATAGCAAGCCAAATCAAACCCAATAACCCTTTGCGTTTCATTGATATTATCACTTTGTTTGAGTGTGTATATATATATATATATATATATATATATATATATATATATGCCCACGCACGCGCATACACTGACACGAATATATATATTAGATTAAAGATTTAAAAAAAGCAGATATTTTGCTATATAGTGCGCAATATTAAAAATATTAAAATAATATTAATATTAGAACGTTAATAATATTATAAGAAACGATTACTTAACTTTAAATATCAATTTTATCTCAACTTCGAAGGGGTTCTGGTTTTAAAATATATTTCAAATTATTTCTTCTTAATATTGCAAATATCGTGTAAAAGCAGAATTTTTTGAAGACTGCAAATTTTACCTAGAAACTTCAAGTAGGATAAATTGATATTTCAAAATAAAGTAATCTTTATATATATATATATATATATATATATATATATATATATATATATATATATATATATATGTATATATGTATGTATGTATGGATATATTATTATTATTATTATTAATCTATGTATTTCGGTAATATGTTGTACCTCTTCAGGCGATGTTAAATAACTGGTGATTAAATAACGGAGATTATATATAAATGTATTTTGACATTAAACATTCTTTCCTAAATTTTTCGTTAAATATAACAGATAAGGAATGTCTGATTATTTTTTTATTGAATTTATCTAATATAATTAAGTTTTGTGGGAGTAAGTGAGTTCAAAATCTTTGTGGTCTGTCTCTCTCTCTCTCTCTCTCTCTCTCTCTATATATATATATATATATATATATATATATATATATATATCCCATATCCCTTTCTTTCGGCCGCTTCTGTGCCATTTTAAAGCGAGTGGGGTATTTTTAATTGTCATATTCAAATGAAATAAATATATATATATATATATATATATATATATATATATATATATATATATATATATATATATATATATGCCACATATATATGAGTGTTTATATATATATATATATATTTTTTAGATTTATTCGAATAATTTTTAATTAGCATTATCAAAAGACAAAAATCTAACACATTATTCTTTTTCTGTGTTCTTAACAAAATCGAGATTGTCTGAACGGATGCGTTTGGCGAGAACTTAAAGCCGATAAAATCAAAAAGCGGTCCGAAGATGACACGTGACCTGGTGATTGAGGCATTGTCGATGTGATCTTACTGATAATTAAAAGCCAATCAGGTCGATCAATAAGTTGAAAGCAATCATGGGGCAAAAAGCTTACTCAGTGAAAATCACAGGAAACTATTGATTATTAATTGAAACCTGGGACGTTGATAAACTGATTAGTATTGCCCGGATCGATAAATGGCGTACAGATTTATCTGATTATTCAAATATACATGCTAAATTTTACATTGTTTCTGTGAAAGAATGATATATCTATTTCTAAATAAGTAATGGCTTATTTGTTCGTTAATCGAAGAAAATTTATTACTTCAATAGTATATTTAGTGGATACCCATGTTTACGTAGACGCTACGTTTCTTCATAAGCTCGTCGGATTATAGGATTATTATTATTAAGGCCGTAGACGGAAAAAAGCAAATACAGTGTTTAATAAATAAAAGGATTATCTACTCAATGACAGGGGTAATCCACTAAGACTAACATAAGTAAGTAATAAGTATAATATAATAAATATTATAAATAAATAAAAAATAATATAATAAATATTATAAATAAATAAAAAAAATAATATAATAAATATTATAAATAAATAAAAAAAAAAAATAATATAATAAATATTATAAATAAATAAAAAAAAAATATAATAAATATTAAAAATAAATAAATAGACCCCAAACTGAATTCGATCCCCAATTATTCACAAAAAAAAAAAACAAAAAAAAAAAGAAAAAAAAACTGTTACAATAATACAATAAACAAACTATAATGTATCACTAATATATATATATATATATATATATATATATATATATATATATATATATATATATATATATATATATATATATATATATCACTATTTTGTTCTTATTATGCAGTAATGAGTTATTGTTATCCCTGTTTGAACAGACACCGCAATATCTGGGATTGAACTTATATATATATATATATTACCAATATATATATAATATATATATATATATATATATATATATATATATATATATATATATATATAGTCGAGTAAAAAACACAGCGCACATCGACTGAGGATTACGTTGAACATGAAATACTGTCGCCAACTCGGGGTGTTGACGTCAATATCCACCATGGTTGTACTTATTTATTTTTATTTTTCCGATTACTTTCGACATATTCCTAAATCACCTTCAGGGTTATGAAGGCTACGCAAATAATTGCGTTTGTGCGAAGCGTTATGTCCTTTGAAGGACACTTTGCCTTGATAATGTTCATCAGAGGACGAAAACACATCGTCTAAGTATTCTTTTTCCTCTTGTTATTTATTCATATATATATATATATATATATATATATATATATATATATATATATATATATATATATATATATATATATATATATATATTGCACACAAAAAGAAGTCGAACCAAAGCCATCCATCGCCATTGACATTTTAGTACTCCTTTGTGTCGAAGATGAGGCTTTGGTAAGTTTAGTTCTGTAATTCGTAATATCCCCGCTTCTTTATGGACTACTATTTAATACCGGCTTTACTGTAGTTTGCGTGTAACCAACATAACTGTTTATATATATATATATATATATATATATATATATATATATATATATATATATAGACTCGACTCCCTGTCGAGATTCGACGTATGACGGTCAAGCAGATCAGTTTCAGGAAACCGACTGCCCGACACCGGGCATGAGAGATTTGATTATAATGGTGAAGGCTTCGTGCAGGACCATCCACACTTTTTGAAGGGACGAATACAGAGACCTGGTGCATCGAGTGACACAAGGTTCCCAAACGACCCTCCGCAGGTTTTGAATTCAGAGTTCTTCTCCTAGACCAGTTGCCATCCAAGGCTATAGAACCCAGTCTGTCCTGCTATTTTACTCATAGCTGGACGGAGAGGAAGAGGATTCATACCTTTCCCAAGGGTATTAGCACGTAAGTGAATGTAATGGATTCGACTGGAATTCAAACTCGGCTCTGCGATTCCTCAATCCAAGCCGCTATCCATTACTCCACTGTGCCTTCTCTCTCTCTCTCTCTCTCTCTCTATATATATATATATATATATATATATATATATATATATATATATATATATATATATATATATATATATGACCGAATAGGTAGGTATATGCGCGAGCGATGTGTAAATATAGCTAGGTATACGAGAAGGATCCTGTTATATTCACCTGCCTTTCTTTCAATTTTTGATCCTAGGTGATTTTTTTCGCCTGACTAAAAAAAAGAGAGTATGCCCGTTTCTTCTTCATGTGTCAGTCATCGTTTTGTTCGGAGAAACCGTTATTCTCTTGTGTGTGCCAGACCATTCCTCGTCACGTATGAGTTGTATCGAATGTTCTCATTTCGAATTGTGTCCTGGAGATCTCTACCAATGTCTCTCGTGGAGGTTCCACCATTCGAATCAATAATGTTCTACATGCGCTATATTTGTGATGTCCTGAACGCTGTAGATGCTTTTTACCCATCGCTACAGCAAACACATCCCCGACAGAGGTTTCCAATTTCTTCCGCACTTTGTGCACAAACGACCTGGCAGTTTCCAGAATACGTCCTCTCTGAACATCAGTGGGTTCGCGTATATCGCAATAATTATAGGCTGTCGTTTCATCCCAGGCGTTATGTGATAGCTCACCGTTGATGAAAAACACATTATGATATCACAAAGAACAATTACATGTCTTCAAATATCTTAAGCAGTCTCTATATAGACGGCAAGCCATCTCAAGCAATGTTTATTTACCTTAGTTAAAATATACATATTTTCTCAGATATCCTTTCCGATGTGAGAAAATAATGAAAAATTAGAACAATAAAACATGAAGTTTTGTCATACCAGAAAATGAATTGCTTCTTTTCATACAAGCTTTTGTCTTGTATTTGTCATCCATCGGATTTGACTTAACTATGTCATAATATTCTTTTTATTCACTTTATTGACATTCAAAAAATTGTCCTCATCTTTGTTGTTATTATCGCGTTTGATAGTCTCTCCGTACTTTATCTTAATCCGGTCCTGATCAATCCGAGTAAACTTCAAGGGATTTCAAACTAAACCTTTTATTTAATCTCGTGGTTTAAATTGTTTCACTCTCCACGTTAAGGGATATCTCGCCTTGTTATAATTTAATAATGCTCAGATATTACACGCCACCTTTCCACCGAATCTAATTGATTAAATTGATTAGTTTGTTATTGAATTCGGTAGCAGTAACTGTGAGTTCAATCCCAGATAGTACGGTGTCAGTCGAAACAGAAAGAACATTAACCGATCACTACATAATAAGAACAAACATTAAAACCATCTGAATAAGGCCGGAGCATACAACGGCCGAAACGTTGTAATTTACCGACAAAGATGAGGACAATAGTCCGAATAATGCAAATAGTGTAATACGAACAAAATAGTTATATCCATAGATATGGACATCTATACACGTAGATTATATGAAGAGTTCAGTTGAAAATTCTCTGAAGGTCAGCCGTATCGACAATCACCAGGTGAAGGACGGAGAGAAGAACGACGGAAATCTCTTGATAACAACAACAGTGATGCGGATATTAGTTTGAATGTAAATAATGTGAATAATGATAGCTCTTCGTACCAGGCATTTAGAGAAATCTTTTATGACGAAGGGCATGCTTTCTTGTTTTTATATTTATTTCTAGTTACACTTTAAAAGCCCTGCACACTTTATAAATCACCTACGCTTGTCTTGTGGCCGCTGACCCCCGGCTCTCTGGACGATCTTTATTTGGTAACGTACGCTTATTATTTTTAAATGATTTTCTCCACGATACAAATTCCGTTCTGGGTATGACGATAAACTAAATCCGCGTCCTGGTATGACGATAAAATACGCCCAACAGCAAGCCTCTGATCAGGTTTTGAGGAACGCGGAACCACCTCTTAATTGCTGGTATTCCCAGATCCACCCTGACCCGGAGTGGTAGCACCTCTGAGGGTCCCAGCTATGGGCAAATAGTTAACCCCCAAACTTGGGTCAAAACACTAACGTGTAAAAATAGGTTTTATTAGGTTGGTGCGAAATAATGACTTAATAATGTCGTTTTTTGACGTAAAAAATACGTCCAAAAACGACATTATTACGTCATTATTTTTGCACCAACCTAATAATACCAGAAATACTTTGTAAAAAAAATTATTATCAGCAATATATTTAAAAAAAAATATTACTATCGAAGGAAATTATTGTTGTGAAATAGATTTTTGAAGGAAAATATTACCAGAAATAGTTTTGGGGAAAAAATATTACCAATGAAAATTTTACCGGCATTAAATAACTCATTGAGGCTGATATGCCGTAAAACAAAACAAAGCAAAATACGACACAATTATTTTATTCCGCGTTTATTAAACTTGTAAAACCGGGAGAACCTTTATTTGAACTGGCATGGTTATTTAATTAGTTGAAAAAATTAGTTTGGTTGTTTTACCGCATATCAACCTCAATTGGTTATTTAATGCCGACAAGATTTTTATTTCTGGTAATATATTTTTTTTCAAAAATCTATTGCTGGTAATAATACTTTCTTCAAAAATGTGTCTCTGGTATTAAAACCTATTTTAATACTTTCATAGTGTTTTGACCCCAGTTTGGGCGTTTACTATTTGCCCATATTTGGGACGCTAACAGGTGCTACCAACCCGGGTCAGGGTTGAACTGAGAACACCAGCAATTACGAGGTGGTTTCTCCTCACAACCTGCTGATCAGAGGCTTTGCTGTTGGAAGTAGTTTATCGTCTTAACCAATACGCGGTGATATTTATTTCGAAAAGAAGTCCTGACAGACAACCTTCTTGTATTTCGATTTGTCTACAAAATTGTTTAGCTGACATTCATATAAGAAGGTATAGCCTAGATGAGTGTGTTACAAAGATCAAGTCATTTAATAAATACCCAAATATAAAAAAATTGTTTAGAATGGAAACATTGGCATTGAATCAGAGTCATGGCTTATATCGGATGTCGAAGATCTCGCGGCAAATTCAGAAATGTCCAAAATCCAGCCAGAGCGCAGTATGGTCGACGCATCACTTCCGGTTGAAATATATATAAAATCATAATTTGTCTTAAAATATTTGTCACTCAAATACAATATTTCCCTGATATTCTATTTCTGAACCATTTTAAACTGATAAATTCGGGCAATAGTGACCTTTAAACCAGTCGGACCCACTCGGATAAGAGCGTACATAATCGGCACAAATATAAAAACATTCCAAACAGAATTCATTTAAAAGTTATTCTGCCACCAAAAACAATGGTATATCATTTTATTTTGCATATATGAAGGTCAAGTTTACATTGTTCGGACTGTTGCTCTCATCTTTATTGACATGTTGACGACGTTTCGGCCGTTCTGCGTTCCGGACATCTTCAAATGATTGGAATTTCGAACTCGACCCTTTATTTCCTCCACTGGGGTAAATGGTTCTAGTTCCACATACCATGCCTCTTCCGGATGTCTCAGCTATCTCCTTTTAACTCTACATTCCAGATTTTTGTTCACCACTACAGTAGCCAGGTATTGAACTCGCAACACTTTGGATCAAGTAACTGGATCCACCCCACTTTTTTCCCACTGAGCTATGTATCATTGGAGACATCATTGATCGATTGTTTAGGATATATATACACAGTGTCTCAGTATTCATTTTTATAGCAGAGCTCATACTCTAATTTTGTTGTTATTATTGTTTTTCTCTAGCACTCCGTATTACTGGTTCCCGTATTGTATTCATTTCTATGTTTGGTCGGCTCAGGAGATTTTTGTGACCTAGCATATGTGCTGATTCCTTAAGTTTATGTATTTTCCAATGATGTTCTCTGTCTATTATTTTAACGGCATCCCAAATGGCGCGGTGATCTCCCTTTTCCCTCCATATTTCTATGCCTGAGTTTTTTCTATTTTCCCTCGTGTTATCGTTATCGCCAGCAATGGCAAACAGACCAAACAGTGAAATAATGACAATAATTACAATACCCCATCTTAGAAATATAAACAGATATTGAAATTGATTACTTACATTTCTCTCTTGCAAAAATTCTATAACTCACATGAATTTATAGTCACAGTTTTATACATGTTTATTGAAAAAAGAAAGCATGTATTTGGAAGATTTAATAAAAAAAACAAATGTTAAGAAACAGAAGAGACAGAAACACATTCAACACATGACTGAAGAGTTTTTATATAGGAATAAAATATCAATTCTGACACTTGAATTCAAACCAGTGAGCAAAAACAGGCGATCTCATTATTGAATTAAGTGGACCACGTGACCATAGTGTGACGTCGTCCCCCGGTCGCAGCGTCGACTGTGTCGTTCGATCCCGTTCGCGGCGCCAGCTGTTCGCTCCTCGCTGCTCCAAATGTGACGTTCTAACCCTTTGGTTAGATTGATACCAGCCTCGTCGTTCCCAACCTGCTTCCAACGCCTGGTTCCAGGGTAACTGCACTGATCTCCGGTCTGCCTACCCACGTTGTGATTTGATCTTAGACAGACGGGATCAAACAGGGATTGGGCCGTATGCAAGCTGAGTCCAACGGGGGTGATAACACACAAGAAAAAATAAAACTCACAAGGTCAAAAATATTGAAGAAAAAAAAGTAATAAACTTTTATGTCTAATTGCTCGGTACACAAGATTATTCCTACCTCCCGACCCGTTCTGTGGATTGTGGCACAACGTTTTACTAGGCAACTTTAAGGCTTCAAGTTGCCTGCTCTTCGAGAAATTTGCATTTCGGTGTGTCTTTGGACGAAAGTCGAAAAAACTTATTCTGTGGTCTGATCCCAAGTCGCTCTTCAAACTACTTGTTTTTGGTTGAAGAAGAGTCCAGAAGTGTGCGTGAATCTTGGTCAGC
The DNA here is from genome assembly GCA_903632075.3 of Acanthosepion pharaonis. Lineage (NCBI taxonomy): Eukaryota > Metazoa > Mollusca > Cephalopoda > Sepiida > Sepiidae > Acanthosepion > Acanthosepion pharaonis. The sequence goes on along the minus strand of CAHIKZ030000891.1, from coordinate 617,699 downwards.
TATCTTGACGCGGTTTCAACACTGGGCGCTCATCTCTGCTTATCGTCTGCGGCTGAACTCTCTCGCCATCTGTGGCTGCAACTGATTTCTGTCGGTTGGGGTCTCACTTTTATTGATGCAGTCAAAACTGGGGTGGGTCTGTCGGCGCCAGGGTTTTTTTGATAATTCTAAATACGTATCCACCCTTCTTATTTCTGATTAGGATTTTCCATTTTCGGTAACTTACTTTCACTCCTACTCCTCACTGTGCCTCTGGGGGCGTATACCCCGCTTCCCCCGCTCCTTCGTATGTCATGTGACCGCTCTCGGCCAATGGGGTCCTGGTCGGGCATCTTTCCTCCTCCCTCGCACGTCATGTGACCGCTCTCGGCCAATGGGGTTCTGGTCGGTATCTTTCCTCCTTCCTTCGTGACGTCTTTAATCGGGCGTGGACAATCCGTGGCTTTGTTTTAGGAAAGAACACCTTGTTTTAAAAAAAAAACAAAAATATCAATTTAAATCGTCCCCACCATAAACGACTGAGATGACACCTTCCAAATACGTGGTATTTGTCAAGCAGTTTATCGCTAATTGGATATGATCTAAGAAAGGGTTTTCTCAGACCTGTTGGCGTTTCTCTGAACGCAACAAAAATATTTCATTCTCCTCCGGCCGATAATAAAAATCTGTATTATCTAAAAAAAAAAGCAACATCACCTTGGGTGGCTTTTTCCAACTCTAGAAATTGTCTGGGTTTTCGTATTAATGGTTTGTTTTCATATCCTTAGATACACTTCCCCCATCCCCTTAGACTTTTACTATCATCTCAATGACACCCTTTTCATTTGTTACTTATCAATATTTTTTTCATTGTCCCTAAAATTCGTTTCTCCAACGAATTGATAACAACTTCCATTTTTCGCGGATTTCGGTCAGGTACTTTGACCTGGATATTTTTGACACCTGTTATGTGTCAGCTGAGCGTGTGTGTGCTCGCTTATGACCTGTTTTCGTATTATTATTTTTTTCTTTTTTTTTTCTTTCTCTTTCTTCTTTTTCTTTTTTCTATTTCCTTCTTCCAGATCGCTTGAACGTAAAGAAAGAATTATTCTTAAAACCCGGAGTATTTTTTTTTCTGGCCCTAAATAATTATTAAATGGGTGATAAACCGTAAAAAACAAATCATATATTTATGAATATTTCTTTTCAGCTCGCTACGATGCATGGTGCCACAATAGAGGAAACGCATATTTGGGATGCGTGGGTCTAATTTTTCGTATTTCTAGTCTATCCTCTATTACTCTTCGGATCGCTATGTCTAGTCTATCCTCTATTAATATTCGGATCGCTATTCCTAATCTATCCTCTATTATATTTCGGATCGCTATTTCTAGTCTATCCTCTATTACTATACGGACCGCTATTCTCTACTCTATTCACTATACTATTTCTCTATTCTGATCACTATACCGTAATTACTATTCGGATAACTATTTGGTGGTTATTATTCGAGCATTTATTATCGAGCAAGTACTATTAGTGCGAATGATATTCGAAGGTGTCTAACATCAGTAATCTTCATCGACGTACTATAGTGGTATCTGCGATTACAAAGTTTCTACTAGTACGACCATTACGAAAGTGGCAATGAGTATTCATTGGCATTATTAAAGTGGCAATGAGTGTTTGTTGACATCACAATATATATATATATATATATATATATATATATGTGTGTGTGTGTGTGTGTGTGTGTGTGTGTGTGTGTGAAAGCAAAGAAACGGAAGAGAGTTCATCAGGTGGGAAGTAAAAGAAAAGAAACTGGTGGAGTAGAAGTCGCGGTTCCATTTAGCTATTTCATCAGTAAAAGGGTGGGACCTAGATGCCAACCTAGTAGCGCGCTTAAGTTCATGTATACGGCGTACTAGGGAAAAAAACACGTCAGAGATCTGTGAAAAAGACAGAAGGAAGTCAGGTCACAAGTGGCTGTAGTCGACACGGGAGATTGAGCACAGATCGCCGGTGAGCATACACAGGCGATCCCATTATTGAATTAAATATACCACGTGACCATAGTTCGTCATTTCTAGTCTATCCTTTATTACTATTCGGATCGCTATCTCTACTCTATTCTCTACACTATACGAGTTGCTATTCTCTACTCTATTCACTATGCTATTTCTCTCTTTAGATCACTATACGGTGATTACTGTTCGAGCGACTATTATAGAGCAAGTATGATTAGTGCGAGTGTTATTCGAAGGCGCTTGACAGCAACATGGTTCAACGGTGTTTTATAGTTGTATCTGTGATTACAAAGTCCCTACTAAAACCAGCATTGTGAAAGTGACATCGTGTATGATCGCTGATGTTCTGAAGGGACACGTCACTTAGAAGAAGAGGAGAAAGAATATAGTTTAGATTTGTTTATTTTATTTTTATTTTTGGGATTTCGCAAACCTATCACAATTTTTTGGTTAGAAGTCCTGGTGCCATATTATACGTGTTTAAACTGATTAAGACATAAGGATATATATATATATATATATATATATATATATATATATATATATATATATATATATATATATATGCGTGATTGTTATACATTAAGACTCGTTAATCGAGTAGCGAACCACAGTTTAATCACCGGGGAAGTTTGCAACTTAATTTCGGTAGCAAGTAGGATTTTTGTAGTTGCTACAGCCACACCAAACGAATTTAAATTCAGAATTTACCTTCCCCCCTAGTCTGGTTACTAATGACAATTCGAGAGACCAGTCTGTCCTACTGTTCACTACCATCAGTGTAGGGAGAAGAGACTTGTTAATATGTTTACAAGGTTAACAGTCCGGTAACAAATACCTGAGAAGTCGGCTCGAGAACCCTCGTCGTTGTATTCATAATTTTCCGTCTCCCTTGTCTGATTATCTATGACAACTCGAGAAACCAGTCAGCTTTCCATTTAACCTCTATATGTGTGAAGCGAAGAGACGGGTTCATATGTGTACAAGGTTAAATTTCCGTTAACAAAAGCCTGTGAAATCGGCTCCAACATCTTCACCATGTTGTGCTACGCAATCTTTCTCGACAGAATCAATCTTACACTTTTATAAGCCTACCATTCGTCCTTGCTTTGAATATTGGTACCACATATGGTCTGGATTATGTACTTAGAGATTCTTGATACATTCCAAAGAAGAATGTTTAACGTATAAGACACAAACCATTATTATTTCCTTTATCAAACTTCTTTGAGTAACATATCATATTCAAGAGGGAAAATTATTGTGTCAATGCCCGAGCTAAGATTAAAATATTTATTGTTAATACACATTTAGGTTTAATAAGGGAATCCGGATTTAACTAAGTTATATCTAAGCAATTAAAGGAAACGAAGCTTTAAATTCCTGCTTCCAAAATTGGATTTATAAGATTCCAATGTCTTCTTGCCACCGATGAAGAAATAAGAAATCGATATTTCAGAACTGTTCATTCATTATTCATTAGCTTATTTGGTAACATCTCATGAATAAATATGATTAAATAGTTTCTTTGTGTGAGTCTATAGAGTAGGAATCCTGCAGAACGTTGTTAAAATCATAATTCAATATGAATGCAATTAGACTTGAACCAAGTGGAGCAGCCCAGATGAAATCCTCCGTAAGTATATCCAGGTATGCAGAGGAATCATCCTGTTATGATTGCGGCAAAAATATTTCAAACATCCGGTAGAAACATACTGGATTAGACCGGTTTATATACCAATTTATGGTTAGTATTACCAACTGTTTTCTTTTCTGAACTAGAATCTTAACAATTCTAATTTAGAAACTGATAACAATGGTTGATAGGAACCCCCAACTATTATCTGTAGATGCAGTATTATTCATCTTATTGAATAGGAAGAACCGGAGTATAATTTGGCTAAGGTTGGAATATAGATTAGGCCATAGCCCGGGTATAAAACAACTAATAATCCAAGATGAACACAGAGTTAGAAGTATACATTTGGCTGTTACTGGTAACAATTAATAGACGTTGATTTTGGCTTCTAAATAAATCTTTAAAAATATAAGTCATTTTAAAATTAAATTTAATAATTCAAAAATTGAGCAATTTTTTTAGACAATACTTTTAATTGTAAATATGAATTATTTGAAATATGAAAATATCAACGGAGCTTTCTTTAAACTTGGACTATATAGAAATAACTAAATTTCAATATTGTATTCCATTACTATGCCTGATTTTAAGAAAATTGGTTCGCGGTTTCGTGCGAGACATTTTTTCTCTCCAGAATCTATCATACATATCTATAAGTCTGTCATTCGTCCATGATTAAAATATTGCTGTCACATGTTGTCTGGTGACCCTGTTATTTGTATTGATCTCATTGAAAAAAAAAATCCAAAGAATCATCAATATTATCGATCTTTATCTAGCTGCTCGTCTTCAGCCACTTTCCCACCGCCGTAAAGGTTGTCTCTGTGTGTGTGTGTGTTTTTTTTTCTATAAATATTTTCATGGTAATTGTTCGTATGAGCCCTTTGCTATGGTACCTCGACTTCATGAATTTAAGCGCAGTACTAGACTGGCGTGAAGACATCAATTTATAGTTGAGTTGGCGAGATGTAGCCGTAAGTTCTATGCTAATAGTTACTTTTCTCGCACTTCTTGCTTGTGGAACTCCCTTCTTATTCCATGCTTTCCAGCCAATTTTAACCATAAAAAATTTAAATGCAATGTCAATCGTTATCTACCGTCTTCCTGATTTCCCTTTCCTCTTTCTACACATTACTAAAGTTTCTATTCCAAATTCTTTCACACCCGGTAACCACTTGGGTCTTAGTTGCTTTACTTACTTGCATGCACTGAAAGTGAATTTTTTTTTTAAAAAAGCATAAAACAAGGCAGATGTTATTTCCAAATATTATTAATTTTATAAAGAATTTGGAGTCGGGTTCTATGGAAAACAGAGGTTTATAATCTCATTTTAGTTACAAATACTGGGTTTAAGCGATTATAATCTTATCCTGAAAATCTTTCGCCATTTACTAACAGTAAAGAATTGAATTTTTTTTTTCATGCGCTAATCTGTGATTTTTTAGTTAAACTTCCAGATTCTGTATTTTACTGGATTTCTTTGTTTTGTAAGATGGAAACTCAAAAGCTGTAAGTGGAAATGAGATTTCCTTGAAGAAGTCATGCGCAAACGAGTGTCAGTTATAAGAATCCCCGCCTCTTACGCCTTGTGCTCGTTTTGATTTGAGACCGCTGACCTTTCGCTTACTGCGCACGCGTGACCGAAGCCGTTACTCTGCTCCTTATTTAATGTTTGGCATTTCAAATGGAAACTATGAGAACATTCTGTTTTAAAGATCATTTCATCAGTAAAAGGCAAGATGGTTATGATCTGCCTTGAAAGAATGTTAGCGGGAGAAACCCTTTCAAAGGATTCCTGAAGGTATACGGTTCAAAATATATTCGTTGTCTTGACCGGCTATATTTATAAAAACTGAGATAAAATGACGTAACATTTTAAAGATTCGAAACTGTTTGATTAAATGTGATTGATTTGAACAGGCTGAATTTAAGCTGAACGAATGTATTTAATTTTACGCGAAATTGCTATCAGAAAAGAAATAACCAATTTGAAATATGAAGAATGCGGGAAATCTTTTTTTCTTCCATAAAATGAATGCCAACCATGATGATTATGCCTTTTGTTGAAATTATATATATATATATATATATATATATATATATATATATATATATATATAATATAAACTGGTAACATGAGAACGAATAGAGTACAATTCCAACGTTCATAACATTTAATTTAAAAGATAGCTCAATACAAAGTATAGCAATATTATTTATTTTACGATATTACACCGAAAACAAGTAAAAATCGCTACACAATTGCAGATGCGTATCAATGCATCTCATCAGGCGATTGTTAATTATTTGCGAGTGAACGATTTCTTTAGATTTAAAAGCAAAATACAACCTCTTTTTGGATATAACGTTTGTGGGCTTTAATCAGATCAACCAATCAAATACGACCTACGTTAAATTTAAACTAAGCGAAGAAGCAAAAATTAAGAAATTATTTTCCATAAATGGATCATGATCCGAAGATCGGCAGCAAATGGCAGCACAGAAGGTAAACAGGAGCGGATGTTAATGGATACAAATTTTACAAACCACACAGTTTCCTAAGAAAAAATGAGATGGAGTTGTAATTTAACAAAAGTTAAAACAAGTTAAATGCTTTGAGATTTTCCTAGATAAAAAGATAATTGGAAGTTATTAGGTTCTTCGATAAGTATGCTTGTTTATTCTAAACATAGTCTACGTTTTACCTTACAATTAAGTTAGACTTGCAATTTGACAATGCTTTGAAGAGATGCATCGAAACGCATCACCTGATGAGATGCATTGATATGCATCGAAATACGACTGCAATTGTGTAGCGATTTTGACATTTTTTCGATGTAATATCCTAAAAGAAGTAAATCGACACACATACACACACACGCGCACACACACACACACACACACACACACACACATATATATATATATATATATATATATATATATATATTACATAAAATATTCTGATAGAATAAATAAATTGAACACTCTTTGTAGATCAGTTTTAATATTTTACATTATTAGGATTCACTTGGATTATATACCAACGGATGTGCATCTGCGTACCTCAACGGGTGTACGGACATGCATCTATGTTTGCGTTAGCATGAGTAACACCAATACATGCAATCTACATAAATCCAAATTTTTAAAAAAGTTAATAAGTTTGTCTGACGATCGTAAAAGCTTGAAACTCAGGTTCATAAACTCACATCAATCCAACCAAATATATATATATATATATATATATATATATATATATATGAAGAAAAATATATACGGAAAAAACAAACAAAAATCCTTATATACAATTATGCTGTTTTAATGTTAATATGTCAACGTCGGACGTTTCGGTCTAATAAACCATCTTCAGGACATATTCATAAATTATAACATTATCAATACAACATGTCACGTTGTATTGATAATGTTATAATTTATGAATTATATTATATTTTATCTCCTTTTCACACACATACACAAAAATATATATATATATATATATATATATATATATATATATATATATATAATTGTTGTGGAATCCAAAGGAAATCCGGTACCAATAAATAACAAACGCCAGGAATGAATATATGAAAATAACGTATTAACGTAATAATACAAACTGGTAAAGCAGGTTAGTAGTTCCAGGAATACGGGTTAGTAGCAATATATATATATATACCAGTCTTTGGTATTGAAGTATCTCTGTATGATTTCTTACTGAGTCTACGTGCTCGCTCACTGTGACGCCTACAACGCTGTTACCTCACCCTCACTCTTCCGGTTACCTACAACCTTTTACTCTATTACTCTGGACTCGACTTGACTCTTTGGTCCTGCTCTCTCTTACTGCCGGGTCTTCACGTAGTCGTAGTATATGTATATACTGGGTGAGTCCATTTGTGTAAAAAGGAGGACCCCTTATATATATATATATATATATATATATATATATATATATATATATATATATATATATATATATATATATATATGCTTGTATATGGAAAGTTTTGTCAAGAAGAAAATGTGTGTAACGATGAGCAATTAACTAAAGGTAATTATGACCGATAAAGAACAATTTGCAAGTTATATAATTAACAGTCTAAAAAACATATCTTGCCCTATTTTTTGCTTTATTTATATGATTAACTTGACTTCGAAATTATCCTCGCATCTACAGATTCACGCGTTCAGCAAGAGTCGAAAAATTTCAATGAATGAAATATCTTTCGAATTTATGTCTGTTTCTTACATACTTATACGTTAGGTCTAATTTTGCGTGATTGTCACTCAGATACGCTCAGTGACAAAGCTAAAATAAATATAAATAAAATGTTTTATTGGTGAGTGTGTTCACTCTCTACTTATATAGCAACCAATTCAGCTAACGTTGTCGACAAACTAATTTATATAATCGTTATACATCAATCGCATGATCGTATGAGGTCGTAGGCTCACCGCAAATCTGACCATCGGACCACTACTCTCCCTATATTTGAGTTGGCATTCAGAGTGACATTAAATCTTGCGGGACCTGTCTTGAGCATGTAGACTTGGCGGCGGATAACTCGTCAGACCACTTTTAATGTCCTCCAACTTGAAGGCGGTCCTTGCCCACGAATAACCTTTGATTGAATCATCTCTTCTACATGTTTTTTTAAAATCCTGTTTGCCGTCTAGATTTATAGAATGGAGAGGCTGGGCCAGGATGGACAGTGATTGGTTAAAATACCTCGTTGGCGTAAAATTCTGATAGTGATGGATTGACTTACGTTGTGAATTCTTGTTTATGAGCCGTAACCCTCAGGACGCAGCCGATCATGTCATTCCACAAATTCTTGACATTTATAGCTCGTAATAAACTTTGGCTTTCTGTGAATTGACCTAAGCCCTGTTCCGCCATAATTTTACTCAAGTTCACTAAGTATGTCGTGTGTTGTTTTCCTTTATCCCTCTTGCCTTCTACCAGATTTTCCAAGCCGTCTTTCCTCATTATATGCGCCCGAAACCTCAACTGTCTCTTCCTTATGTTAAGTATTAGTTATCTTTTTGTTTACATTTTCTCTGAAACTTCGTCCTTGCTCACATATTCGGTCAAAGCTATCATCAGTATCCTTCTGTAGAACCTCATTTTGGTGGCTACAATTCTCTTTTTCATCTTTGAGAAGGCCATCTAGACTCACTGCCATACTGGGAGAAAAACCGCGTGACGACGACAGAAGAACCGCAAGATTTTTGAAGCATTGATACGCTTCTCGACGCAGATTTCTGGTTCAACACGGCTGTAGCCTGATATTGAACTCACAAAAAAAATGTAGCGTTGAGTTGAAAGGAAATAACTGAGACATTCGGAAGATGCATGGTACGTAGAACTAGAACACTCTATGCAGGTCAACGAAATAATGGGTTTGGTCTAAATTAAAATCAACTGAAGAAGGCCGGAGCGTACAGCGGCCGAAACATCATAGCTCATCTCAGACATACAGAGGCCGTAATATAAATATGAGATTTAATATGGCAAAGAAGATGAGGATAACAATCCGAATAATGTAAACAATGCAAATAATATTAATACCTCATCTCAGAGATATGGAGGTCGAAGGGTTGGGAATATGGCAATGAAGATGAGGATATCTGTCCAAATAATGTGAATAATGCAAGTACTCATAATATTTCATCTCAGAGATATAGAGGCCTAAACGTTGTGAATATGGCAATGAAGATGAGGATAAGAAACCGAATAATGTAAATAATGCAAATATCATAATACCTCATTCCAGAGATATAGAGGCTGAACATTGTGAATATTGCAATGAAGATGAATATAACAGTTCGAATAATGTAATGCCTCATAATACCTCATTTCAGAGATATAGAGGCTGAAACATTGTGAATAAGGCAATGAAGATGAACATAACAGTTCGAATAATGTAAATAATGCATGTATCGTAATACCTCATTTCAGAGATATAAACAGATGAAGAAAATAAGTAATTAGATTAGGATGATATGTTGGATAGAGACCTGTTGATCCTAGACTTGAAGATATTAAGATTTTAGATGTTTGGTGTAATATACTTTGCAGATAGTGTTCTGCAATGTTGCAGCCATCCTGTGAACGAAGTGAACTTCCTTCTTGACAATGGAATATCAGATGAATGAGGATGATTCGCTATGATTTACATGGTATGGCGTATTTTAGCTGTAATGGTTTCAATTGGTGGATTGACCTACGATTTCAGGGTCACCTGCAAAGACGACGACGACGACGACAACGACGACGACGATGATGATGATGATGATGATCTAAATTAGAATATTTTACGAATCGGATTTATGTGTTTTTCTTTCTTTTTTTTTCCCTCGATGAATTCGTGTGAAGAAGCCATTTGTTAAGATCTTTGTGTACAGACGGGAGACATTAGATTTAATCCAGACACATTTCCTCGAATATAAAAAAGCAAAAGATTTACATTCCCTGGGGACATATCTTTATGAGAACTATCAATATTTTCAAAGCATAAATATATATCGCTTAGAAAATTCCTACAAAAAATCATTTTGAACAGTTGCGAAAATTCCCCCCAAAAATGTTTAAAAGAAAATTTTTGAACAGTTTGAAAAAAAATAAGGCACTTGAATTACTTTTATTTTTAAAATCATTAGGAAATTCCTTAAATAAGTAGAATAAAATTCTCTTCATGGATTTAATTTTTCTGAATAATAATAAAACCAATACGAAATTGTGTTTTTTTTTAATTTTTATAATTGAAGTTAATTACGGAAAAAAAGACATAAGAATGTATTAAATTAAATTGAATATACATTGTAACCCGGATATAAGAGAGTTGTCGGGACCGGAGAAGAAGTCTCTTATATCCGGGTTTCTCTTATATCCGGGTTTGGTCTATTTTATATACATTAACACAGGCTCTAATTTGGGACCAGGGAAAATCTCTCTTATATCCGGGTTTTTCTTATATACGGGTCTCATATATCCGGGTTACACTGTAAAAAGATTAAAAATATTGTTTATATCGAAGTTGTTATCTCTGGTGTGATTTTTTGTATGCAATTGGGGCAAAAATTAATGTTGAATTGCGTTGTTCTACGACCCGTAATCAGTAGTCGACCACGGTAGTTACCCGAGAGCCCCACACAAAGCTGGATGTAGCAGAAGGCCGGTTTTTTAGGTGGGTCGTCCCGATCCCGTAGGCTCGGGCAAAGATTGCTCGTAAACTCCGTATACACCTAATACGAGACTCTGCTCTTCGGCATAGCCACGTCTGGTTTCCTCTCCGCACTGACGCAAGAGTCGACAAGTAGAGTTAACTGTAAATGGTAACACCTCACAAATGATTTTCAAAGCGTAGCTTAGATGTGGCACAAAGTCAAATGTGTGATGCACTCAGTGAGAATCGAACTCACCGCTCACTCGTAATTGATTTAGCGAGACAAGTAAGCTAAACATTACACAACGAACTCTTGACGTTTCTTAGTTTACTATACACTTTATATCACGTCTATTTAACATATGCAAAAAGGTAAAAAAAAGTATTTTAATATTATTTATTTAAACAGATAAAAGAACTTCATTCTTGTTATATTGTTATATGGGATGTTAATCCCTACACCAGTACTACTTCCAGGTTGCCCTTCTCGTAGACAGTTAAAAATGCCACCTTTTAAACATTTCTTATTCATTTTAATAACAAACTGTGATCTAAATTCTAAGGTCGTTACCACTTTCGTTGCAGAAATTGGCTCTTTGAATAACTATAGATTTTAATTGTTAACATTGTCAATACAACAATCACTAATTCATAAAAATCACAAAACACTAATTAGGAAATTAATTAATTTTTTAATTTTAAGTTTTAAATCAAAACATACCAGTTATTTTCATTATGTGAGAACTGCTAAGTTGAACAATGTATGAGGCATATACCAGTATATATATATATATATGTATGTATAAGTGCGCATTCATTTTATGTCACTGTTTTTTGCAATATTTATTTGATCTCCACCTTTCTCTCTTTCTCATGCTCCTTCTCTCTCTCTCTCTCTCTCTCTCTCACACACACACACAACTCATGCGCGCTCGCGTCATTAAAGTCTTCTTATTCATTTTCTATAATCGACTGCGTCTTAGTGGCATTTCCACCACCCTCTGTCTTCGTGTGACCATGTACCTTTTATTATCCTTTCTCTTCACTAAAGACTTCTCAAACACTTTCACACCAAGTAACCCCTTACGTCTCATTGTCAACATCTTCTGACTTCCTGAATCTTGTGCATTTATTGTACATACTCCGTACTAAAGTTTTCTTATTCTTTTTCACTTGCAGTAACACCTTGTCACTTAGTGGCATGATCGCCATCTTCTGCTTTCCTGAAACCTGTACTTTTAATCTCCTTTCTCCTCACTCCCAGTAACCCTTTGTGTATTAGTGCCATTATCGCTATCTTCTGTCTTCCTGAATCTGGTCTTTTATTGTCCTTTCTCCTCAGTACAGTCTTCTAATTCTCTTTTCCTCCCAGTAAACACGTACGTCTTAGTAACATTATCGCCATCTCCTGTCGTCCTGAAAACTGTTCTTTTATTGTCCTTTCTTCTCACTAAACTCTACTCATTCTCTTTCACTCTCAGTAACCCCTTGCATCTTAGTGGCATTATCGCCATCTTCTCTCTTTTTGAGCCCTCTTATTTTATTGTCTTTTGTCCTCACCAAAAGTCTTCTCATTATTTCATTGCGTCTTAATGGCATTATCGCCTCTTTCGGGTGAAATTATATATTATATATTTTTCGTATATTGCTCACTGTCACCTCCTTCCTTACCTATTTTATATACTTTTCTTCCCTCTGAGGCTTCGGATTCTCCTTATACTACTACTACTACTACTGCTTTATCTTCTTCTTCTTCTTCTTCTTCTTCTTCTTCTTCTTCTTCTTCTTCTTCTTCTTCTTCTTCACACTCTCTAACGCTCTATTATCCATTGTCTTTCCAATCTACGCATCTTCTTCTTCACCCTCTCTATCCCTCTAGTACCTATTTTCTTTAAGCCTTCCCAATCTACGCTTCTTCTTCTTCTTCTTCTTCTTTTATCGCTTCTTCTTCTTCTTCTTCTTCACATTTTCACCCTCTTTTACCTTTTATATTTCTCCCTTTTCGATACTATATACGTTTTGCCTATTCTTTATCTACTTCTTTTACCTATTTTATCTCTTTCATTTCGCTCTATAACTTTGGCTTATTCTTCTTGCTTCACCCTCGCTCTTACCTATTCTATTCTTCCCTTACCTGCCTGTACTATGGACTTTTTCTCCTTGTTCTTCATCTATCATTGCCTGAACCAACATGTCTTACTTTACCCAATATCCCTTCTTTCTTCCTCATTTATTATTTTAGGCACAATCTCCCTCCGTATAAAAAATGATTTATTTGTAGTAAAACAAAACGTCATAATTCACTCAAAGATCATTTTCATATAGTCTCCATATACTGAGGTCACCTTTAACCCACATCGTGTACCACCTCATATATATACACACACACACACACACACACATACATATATATATATATATATATATATATATATGATACGATAAGGAACAAATAGAAAATGAAATATGGAGGCGATAAAAATATCCTATCATTTTGTCGGATTCTAAACCATATTTCTTCCCCAATTCATATATATATATATATATATATATATATATATATATATATATAGGTATAGGATGGGTAAATTATCACCTTTTTATATTTTTAATTTCGTTCGCCCACGTTGTTTGTTTTTGCTACTGTGGACTGCAAAAGGTTTTTGAGAAAAAGATCACCATAAAACAAATCACTACGCCAGAAATGCAGGAACGGCATGATGTACTGCTTGGCATTCGCACCGGAAGCGCCAGTACAAACTTTTCAGAGTGTTTGCGTGCTAATCTGAGAATAGTGCAGAAGATCCAGATGAGTCAAATGCTGATTATGCAGGTGTTTGGTGTGACAACTAGTGATGGTCACGACAACTAGTGATGGTCACATTATTCCCCGATTCATCTCTTCCCTGTAGAATAACAATACAATAAACAGCATTTACCGGCGTAAGGGTCCCAAATAGCGTCCATCTGGCAGACAAAAATAAAGCAGGTTGTAACTCAATACAAACCCTGCAAACTAACTGATGAATCAAGAATATAGAAATACCTGCACTCAGGTACCAGCAGCCAATCAAAGCCCAAGCAATGGACTATCCCACTTTAGCACAATGAGATGTTCCATGGCACCATAAATAGCACTCTTTCTCAAGGTTGAATTATTTCCACAACTGAATGTTTATCTCGACCACGTGATTTTTCTACATCCGAAAGACTCAACACGGAGGCCTAAATCAAGTGCCCTGAGGTGGTAGTGATGCCCTGGGCCAACTGGATTTTACACCGTGACACCCAAGCAGGAAAATTCAGTCATGGCTGTCAGACAATTTATGAGACCCCCCCCTTTACATCTGTCCACCTAACTCCCCAGACTGTAAATCCCCGTGGTTATTGTGTGTAGGTCAAGGAAAGACATTGTAGCACCATAGATGAACTGAAGGAAAGGATTATTGCGGCATTTTGGCAATTTAAAGAAGTAGACCGCCCAGAAGAGTTGCTGAAGTTTTCGAAGTCGTCTGGATGCCGTGGTTGAAGCAAATGGCGATTATATCGAATAAATTTACTCTTTAGTATTTCAAGATATTTTTGTGTAATGGCATCACTTACTTACTTACTAAACGTTATTTTTAGTGGATACTCATTTTTTGTGGGTATTTATGTAACACTTGTAAATACCAGGAAATAAATGCTTAAATTCTGAACTCTTGTCTCATATTCATCTTTTGATCTTAAACCCAAATGTGTTGAGTGAAGAAGAAAAAACATAGATAGAGTTTCCATAGAATTCTTCGATTTTCAACAGCTGAAATTATTTGAACTACTGACAAAATAAAAAAATATAAGCAATGATCGAATAGGTTTTGAGGAGATACGGCAGAAACATAAGAGTCTGTTTCGTCGCATGTTTTGTGACGTTGCCCAGAAAATATGACATCGATGCGTCATTCAAACATGGCAGTAGCTCAGCGTGGAATTGCAATGATATCCATTCCATATTACAGACTTGTTAGAAATCATTGCATCTCAGTAAATTCAATGATACAATTTTATTTCGTATATTACGTTTAAGTAGAGATTTTTAATGGAGAAGCCTGGGTCTGGAACGATTTTATCTATTTTGTATTCCGACAATAGATCCATTTGACATTCCCAATGAAATATTTCCTCGTCCTTCTTCTGTTCGTTCGTTCGTTCGTTCTTCTTCTTCTTCTTCTTCTTCTTCTTCTTCTCCCCAGTTCCGTCTTTTTATTCTTTTACTTCTTCTCCTCCCCTTCCTGCTCCTCTTCTTTCCATTTTTTTCTTTTTACTTCTCTTCTTTTTTCCTCCTCCTTCTTCTTCTCCATTCTCCATCTTCCTTCCTTTCCTTCTTCCTTCCACTCCTCATTCTTTTCTTCTGTTCGTTCCTCCTCCTCCTTCCTTTTCTCCTCTTTTTCTCTTCCATTTTTATTCTTCTTTTTCTTCATTCTTCTTCCCTCCCTCTTCCATCCTTCTTCTTCTTCTCTTCTCCTTCTTTGTCCTCCTCCTTTTTCACCCTGTTCTTTCCTCCCTTCTTTCTTTCCTTCCTTCCTTCCTTCCTTCTTCTTTTTCTTCTTCTTCTTCTTCAGTTTGTTCGTTTGTTTTTCTTCTGTTCGTTCTTTTGCTTGACTCTTATTCTTCTGTTCGTTTCTTCTTCTGTTTCGTTTTCCATTCTGTTCTGTCATTCGTCCATCGTTCTTCTCCTTCTTCTTCGTTCACTTCAATTTTCTTAGTTTGTTTTTCTTCTGTTTATCATTCTATTTTCTTCTTTTCTTCATTCTTCTTCTATTCGTTCTTCCATTCTTCCATTCTTTCTATCATTCGTTCATTCTTCTTCTGTTCGTTCTTCAATTATTCTGTTCTATCATTCGTCCATTCTTCTTCTGTTCGTTCTTCCATTCTTCTGTTCTATCATTCGTTTATCCATTCTTCTTCTTCTTTCGTTCTTCCATTATTCTGTTCTATCATTCGTTCATTCTTTCTTCTTCTTCGTTCTTTCCATTCTTCTGTTCTATCATTCGTTCATTCTTCTTCTGTTCGTTCTTCCATTCTTCTGTTCTATCATTCGTTCATTCTTCTTCTGTTTGTTCTTCCATTCTTCTGTTCTATCATTCGTCCATTCTTCTTCTGTTCGTTCTTCCATTCTTCTGTTCTATCATTCGTCCATTCTTCTTCTGTTCGTTCTTCCATTCTTCTTCTATTCTATCATTCTTCTCCATTCTTCTTCTTCTTCTGTTCGTTCTTCCATCTTCCATTCTTCTGTTCTATCATTCTTCTTCTGTTCATTCTTCTTCTTCTGTTCGTTCTTCCATTCTTCTGTTCTATCATTCGTTCATTCTTCTTCTGTTCGTTCTTCCATTCTTCTGTTCTATCATTCGTCCATTCTTCTTCTGTTCGTTCTTCCATTCTTCTGTTCTATCATTCGTTCATTCTTCTTCCATTCTTCTGTTCGTTCTTCCATTCTTCTTCTGTTCTATCATTCGTCCTTCATTCTTTCTTCTGTTCGTTCTTCCATTCTTCTGTTCTATCATTCGTCCATTCTTCTTCTGTTCCATTTCTTCTTCCATTCTTCTGTTCTATCATTCTTCTCATTCTTCTTTTCTTCTGTTCTTCCATTCTTCTATTCTTCTTCATTCGTTCCTTCTTCAATTTCTTGGTTTTATTTTTTCTTCTGTTCGTTTCTTCCATTCTTCTGTTCTATCATTCGTTCATTCTTCTGTTCGTTCTTCAATTATTCTGTTCTTCTTCTTCTGTTCGTTTGTTCTTCCATTCGTTCATTCTTCTTCTGTTCGTTCTTCCATTCTTCTGTTCTATCATTCTTCTTCTTCTTCTGTTCGTTCTTCATTCTTCTATGTTCTATCATTCGTTCATTCTTCTTCTGTTTGTTCTTCCATTCTTCTGTTCTATCATTCGTTCATTCTTCTTCTGTTCGTTCTTCCATTCTTTCTATCATTCGTTCATCTTTTCTTCCATTCTTCCATTCTTCTGTTCTATTTCGTCCATCTTCTTCTCTTCTGTTCTATCAATTCGTTCATTCTTCTTCTTCATTCTTCTTCTGTTCGTTCTTCCATTCTTCTGTTCTATCATTCGTTCATTCTTCTTCTGTTCGTTCTTCCATTCTTCTGTTCTATCATTCGTTCATTCTTCTTCTGTTCGTTCTTCAATTCTTCTGTTCTATCATTCGTCCATTCTTCTTCTGTTCGTTCTTACATTCTTCTGTTCTATCATTCGTTCATTCTTCTTCTGTTTGTTCTTCCATTCTTCTGTTCTATCATTCGTTCATTCTTCTTCTGTTCGTTCTTCCATTCTTCTGTTCTATCATTCGTTCATTCTTCTTCTGTTTGTTCTTCCATTCTTCTGTTCTATCATTCTTCCATTCTTCTTCTGTTCGTTCTTCCATTCTTCTGTTCTTCCATTCTTCTGTTTCTTCCTTCTTCTGTTCTATCATTCGTTCATTCTTCTTCTGTTTGTTCTTCCATTCTTCTGTTCTCATCATTCGTTCATTCTTCTTCTGTTCGTTCTTCCATTCTTCATTCTATCATCTTCTGTTCTTCCATTTCTTCTTCTTCTTCTGTTCTTCTCCATTCTTCTTCTTCTTCTGTTCGTTCTTCATTCTTCTATCATTCGTTCATTCTTCTTCTGTTCGTTCTTCCATTCTTCTGTTCTATCATTCGTCCATTCTTCTTCTGTTCGTTCTTCCATTCTTCTGTTCTATCATTCGTCCATTCTTCTTCTTCTGTTCGTTCATTCTTCTTCTTTTTCTTCTTCCATTCGTTCTTTTCTTCTTTTTATCATTTCTTCTTCTTCTGTTTGTTCTTTCCATTTTTTCTTCATTCGTTTTTCTTCTTTTCTTTCTTTTCTTCT
>CAHIKZ030000891.1:580000-595000 GCA_903632075.3 Acanthosepion pharaonis | reverse complement strand
TTACTAATTATATTTTTCTCTCAATAGGAGGACATTCGCCTATTATCCAGTTCATACTCCTCCCCTGTCTTTTCATCAGGAGTAGATATATATATATATCCCTTGTTCCTTCTTTTTCTAATGATTTTCATTCTCTTTCACTGAAGAGGACCCTTGTGTCTTAGGGGCATTATCGCCTTACTTGGGTTGAACTGATTAAAAAATAACATAAAGTAACCAACCTTGATGAATGGCAGGCCTGGAATTTGATTTCTCAGCAAAAATGCAAATATTGACAAGAGCTACAAAAGATAGGAAGTTGTAGAGAGCCTTGATCGTTTACGTCTTGTAGATAGAAGAAAACCGTTTAAAATTTCAAAGTGGGATAAGCATGAAAATATGTGAGTACTATCGCACAAATATATTGATAAATTACGTAAAGATTCCTTGTCCAGAAATATTACTCAATCGGAGCGAATAATCGGCCAGTTACAATGGACACATTAATTAATGTTGTTTATAACATTTTATTATGAAAATGTTTAATCAGCTTTTAAGTAAGAATGATGTCAGCCATTAAGAAATTGCTAATATATATATATATATATATATATATATATATATATATATATATATATATATATATATATATATATATATATATATATTTATTTATTTGTGTGTGTGTGTGTTTGTGTGTGTTTAAAAGAGTGTACATTAGAGAATATAGAGTTAATTTTGCCCAGGGTTGGTTAGCGGCCGGGCTTCTGTTCAACTCTTCATCTGATGGCTAAATGAATTGTACCTAAGTTCAAGGCCGGCTAAACACAATCACGAAAGCAAGAATGATTAACCACTTAAAAAATACAAGCAATGGGCAGAAAGAAGCATACAATTACACACACACACACACACACATACACACACACACACACACACACACACACATATATATATATATATATATATATATATATATATATATATAAAAAGAAAAAGGTTGTAGTGGTTCCAACGAGAGAAAAAGTATGTATATTAAAAAGAAGAGAAAAGAGGTGCCGCAAACGTTTTTGGTTGTAATGTGGATTTATTTAGAAAAAATATTATGCTTTGTTTTACATAATTTTACGACACGTGTTTCTGGTCTCGCGACCGTCTTCAGGTAAAAGAGGAGATTTCCACATATTAAAAATAATTAATTTTTTCCTTATGTTCAATGTTAAATATTCTCGATATGAGACATTCTCTGTTTGTGTGTTGGTAATCCGATATAAATGGTGGTACACGCTTGTAAAAACCTTGGGTATGTTGGCTTGTAGTAGAACAAACTAGTACCGAAAAAAAAATGAGGAATAATAAAAAAAAAAGAACCAAGAACATGAAATTGAGGCGAAAACAATCGTCCAGAGTTCAAGTTCAGAGTCCAAAGAAAAAAACCCCTCTAAAACGAGTAAAAGAATTATATATATATATATATATATATATATATATTTCCCGACAGTGGAACTCCCTGCCTCTTATTTGCGTCCCTGATAACTACAAATATATGTAAGAGACCACACCAAAAATGCATCAATATTAAGTGTTTTTTCACGCATAATAAATATTTGATACACACTTCTAGATAGCCCCTCTTTTGATCTACACAAAGACTTGAACACATTATTGTGATAAAGAGCTAAATATCAGAGATAGATCGTATGTAAATATTAATATAAAAGTGAACATCGAAGTCAACACTCAGAGGCGACAGGCTGTTTCATGCTCGAGAGCAATCGTCCATGCCGCCTTACGATTGTATCCAGTAATGAAACAGCCTGTCGCCTCTGAGTGTTGACTTCGATGTTCACTTTCATACACACACACACACACTCACACACACATACGCACAGATAAATTGTCGTCTCCATTAAGCTAAAATGAAAATAACATTGACATTTTAACAGATTCATTTATCAAAATTACGCAAGAATATCTTGAAATACTAAAGAGTATATTTATTCAATAAAATCGCCATTGACTTCTACCACGGCCACCAGACAACTTCGGAATCTCCTGCAACTGTTCTGGACGGTGTTCTTGTTTAAGATGGTGAAGTTGCCATAGTTCTTATCTTCAGTACATCTTTGGTGTTACAAGCAGTTTTGTTGGTCTCTCGGTCGACTGCGCCGAAGTAATAATAATGAATGTTGTTGCAATCTGTGGAATTAGGTGGCCAGATGTAAGGTGTGATGTGGTCGCAGAAATTGTCTGACAGCCATGACTGGGTTATACTTTTGGAGCATGGTGCAGAGTTCTGTTGCAAGACGTAGGGTTTTTCAGCAGCCATCCTCTCGACTCAGGGAAGCACAACCTCCTCAAGGCACTTAATGTAGGCACTCGTATTGAATCTGAGTTCCTGTTGAAAGATGAATGAAGGCATTACGTCACCATGTCTAGTGATCTCTCCAAACGCCGTAATCACCGTTAGACTCATCCAATTCTTTCTGAATCCTTTGTACCCTCCTCAGATTGACACCCAACCATTCTGAAATATACGAATTGGAGCTTCCGGCGCGAATAACAAAGCAGGATAGCATGATGTTTCCATATTTCTGGCGGACTTAATTGCCCAACTGAACCTACCATACAGGACAGTCGATAAAATAAAAAAAAGAACAAACAACGCGCATGCGCGAAATAAAAAATATAAAATGGCGACAAGTTATCCAGCGTAAACTTTATGTCGATAAATTTATGTATTTTTAAATAATTTCACCCCAAGCAAAGCACTAAAGCAAGAGATGAATGTGTGTAAAAAATATGAGAAAAATAAAACATTATTAAGGAGATATAACAATGACAGCAACGGTATTATGAAGACAGAAGATACAAATTGAAATTGTATTACAATTTTTGAAGATCAAATTTGACTGGAAGTGTCCGGACGAGAGTTAAACAAGAGAGGAAAGCGAAAACAAGAAATTCAGAATACAACATTCGTTTACAGCAAAACCTTCCAATATAAAATGATGAGACCTAACCGCCAATCTAGTACAGCGCTGACAGGCGTAAAGTCGAGGTATCATGGAGGAAAGTTCATTAGACCATGGAGATAGTTATAGAAAAAGAAGGAGGAAACTACCTTGCGCCAGTGGGAAAGTGACTGAAAGTTGTTGCGTACATCCAGTGAAGCCATTTAATATTACAAATCTCACGCTTCCTTTATTTTGATTAAATCTTGGGCCCAGCAGCCAATTCATAATAATGGCGACAGCAAATAAGTGAATGCAATATGCAAATCTTAATGAATTTATGACAAAATTTCGTCTCCTAACTCAGGAAATCACTAAGAAAGCAGAATAACTCATCAATCATTAGAATAAAATGAAGTAATGCATATGAGAGGAACTGTCCAAAATATTCATTGAATCTGGAGCAGGTTACGCTCTTTGTCAAAGAAACGAATAGGGGAGGGATGTTTTGAGCAAACCTCAGCAGAGACAGTTCGATGTTTCCCCATCAAATCGTTACATCATGTATAGTCAGAGAAATATATCAAAGTTGTTTCAAATCGCACGCTTCTGTCAATAGTTTGATTAAAAACTGGACCATCCATTTTTTAATCAAACTAACCCTAACCCTGCCGATTCATAACAACCTCAGCAAGAAATATAACAATATATATCAAACTATTAATGAATTATGGCAAGTTTTGAACTCTGAACTTAACGCATCACGACGAAGTTTCGAGACATCATCAGTAAAAATAATAAAAAAACACACCCAAAAATATGTCTAAAGTTATGTGTTAAATTGTAGGTCTTTTATTTGGAAAAAAACATTATTATTTTCAGAGAATAATTGATGAAATATAAACATGCAAATATTAACTGGCAATATTAACTGTCAAAAAGGCAAGAATTAATCTTACAATTCAAAATTTGTTTCGGCCTTAAATAATCTGCAAAGTGTTGATAAGCCGTAAAAATTAAATAAATAAAACATCTTAGCAGTTGACGGTTGTCTGTTTAATTGAAATGTAATAACGTAAGAAAAAATAAAAAGATTAATTATTCCGAACAGTTAATATATTATTTAAATAATATCTAGAAATTCAGACAATAAAAAGAATGCTCTAGAATATATAAATCGTAATGCTTAAAAATACTTCCAGTAAAGAAAATATCAAAAGGAACGCTGCAAATGAAAATCGATCCCTTAAGAGGCTTGACAGCACGTCTCCAGTCGTTCTTAAAGATGTAGACTTTTACATTCAAGATAGATTCACAAAAAAAGCAATTAATGGAGAATAACTATTTAATCAAAAAATGTATTTGCATGATAGGAATATTATGCAATCGCAATCATTAGGTGACAATAACATTGAAGATAATAGATATGTGGTTCTACAGAAGAATGATGGGAATGTTATGAAATAACTGTGCAGTTTTAACGAAAATGGAAAGAAAAAGGACCATTATAAGATTATCAGAAAGTAACAGTTGAAATTTCTAGGACACATAATGAGAAAAGATGGCATGGGAAATCTGACACTCACAGGACAAACTGTTGGCAAAAGAGGCAGCGAAAAGCAGCGCGTAACTTGCCAAACGAGCTTCTCTTAATGGATGGTAGAAGAGGGATGGGAATGGATAGTAAATCAAACATTGGCAATAGCTAAGTGTAGGAAGTTGGGGAAAGCTATGCTTGCCCACGTCCCGAAAGAACATGGTACAACGAAGATCTAATCCAGCTTTCACATCACTTCCCAAATTAGAAAATAGAAACTAAATACTCGACACCTGAACAACTTAGCTAGCCACCAGTATCTGTTTATATTTCTGAGATGAGGTATTATGCACACTATTTCAACTCCCACCATCCATACAGCGTAAAGAAAGGGATCGTCCGCTGTTTACAACATCGTGAAAAAGTGATAAGTGGCGACCCAGAGACATTAGATAAAAAATTGGTCAGTATAAGCAGTACCCTACAACGTAACAACTATCCTGGACACATAGTAGCAGCTCCAAAAAAACTGAGAGGGGCGGTTACAAGAGGAGGACAACACTCAGAAAACAGTTTGCCTGCCATATGTTAAGGGGATATCAGAGAAAATACAAAGGACCTGCGGTCCATATAACATCAGGACAACCTTCAAAAGCTTGACGACACTTCGCAGATATCTCTCCCGAGTAACCCCCCCAATAGAGGAGATCATGACTAAAGACTGGCTGTACGCTATCCCGTGCAGCTGCGGAAAGAAATATAAAGGGTGCGGCACCATTTACCGAGGCAGAAAAAGAAAAGAAAGAAAAAAAAAAAAAAAGAGGCGAGACACAAAACGTGGATGATAAGCAGAACACCACGGCTAAGAGACAATGGTTAAAGGATATTTTGATAAGTAACAAATGGCGAAAGAGTGTCATTACAATGACAGGGAAATTCTGAGTGGATAAAGGAATCGGGTGTGTTTTGGCGACGGCTGTGTTATCTGAGATGCGTAAACAAACTGCTGGCCAAAGAAAAATCCAAATGAAAATGTTATTTCGATAAGTGACGGAAAACAGGTGGATAAAAGGGCTTTGGATAGATATGAAAATTTTGTGTCAAAAGCCGCACACGATGTGTCCACTGACCGATTTCTTTCGACGGAACATCTTTGGCCTGCGATAATAAAATTATGTTATCAGAAATATGTACCGAAAGGAAATGAATGGGAACTTAGAAATGTTCTTTTCGGGGCGACGTTTGGCCGTGTTAAAAACACCACCCATTCGGATAATTAGCGATAAGATGACGGACGAAGTCCAGGTGTAGAACAAGAGTTATGACCACCGTCTTGTCCTGTTTGCGGCTAGAGAAAATGATAACTGCGATTAAGAGGAAGAAAAGGAAAAGAAAAGATAATTTTTTTTTTTTAGTTAAGCAAGATATTTTTTTTTTCCTGAAACAAAGCCGCGGATACGTCCACGCCCGACTAAGACATCATTGGTCGAGTGGTGATCACGTGACGCACGAAGGAAGCTGTCGCCGCCCATCCAGAGGATAGGTATGAGAAGCTGCTACGAAGAAGTGGGGAGGGCTGCTCACGCCCCTCTGAAGTATGGTGAGAAGGTGGGAGTAAGAAAAGGCTCCACAAAATGGAAAAAAGTGGAAATTCCTAACCAGAGAGGTGGATATGTAATTAGAATTATCGAGGAACCCCCGACGCCGACAGACCCACCCCGGTTTTGGTCGGGGTCCATATAAGCGAAGCCGCAGCGAGCAGAAATCAGTTAAGTTTCAGTTCGAGAAGAGTTCGAGTTGAGTTCGAGACAGTTCCCAGAGTCAGTCTCCAGTTGAAGCAAGCCTCACAGATAGCTGACCAAGATTCGCGCAAATTCCGGACTCCTCTTCAATCCAAGAACAATTATTTTGAAGAGCGACTTAGATCCAGACCACCAAAAGAAGTTTTTTTCGACTTTCGTCCGAAGACACACCGAAAAACCAATTTCTTAAAGAGCAAACAACTTGAAGCGTTCAAACTCGCCTAACGGAAAACAACGTGTTGTTACCTTTTTCTTTGATACTTTGAACTTTTTGAGTTTTCATTTTCTTTTCTTTTATGCATATTTGTGTAGTATCACCCCCGTTGAACTCAGTTTGCATTACGGCCCCAAGTACTGATTGATCTCGTCTGCCTAAGATCAATTCACAACGTGGGTAGGCGGACTGGAGATCAATGCAGTTACTTTGGTAACCAGGCGTTGGAAGCGAGTTGGGAACGACGAGGCTGATATCAAATCTAACCAGATTCCCACCCGAATCACCAAAAGTTTAGAACGTCACATTTGGGTGCCGCGACCGATACCAAGCCAGTTGGTCGTCACAGGACGAGACAACACGACTGACGCGACAGGCGGACGTCACGTTTAGAGCGGCGACACCCGAACGGAGCAGCGAGGAGCGAACAGCTGGCGCCGCGGCGAGGACGTCACAGTTGGTGCCGTGGTAGACCAGGATAGGACGTCACAATTGGCGCTGCGACCAGGGGACGACGTCACAAGGGGAAACAAGTCGCCCCCTTAAGGTAAAGCTTCAAGAACACCAGAAAGCTGTAACACGAGGGGAAGTGGAAAAATCGAGCATGGCTGACCATATATGGAGAGAAAAGGGAGATCACCGCCCTCTATGAGATCATTTTGAAATCATAGAGAAAAAACATCAGTGGAAAATTCGTAAAGTTAAGGAATCAGCACATATACTAGGCCAAAATATCTCCTGAGCCAACCAAGAATAGAAATAAATACAATATGGTAGTAATAAGGAGTGCCAGAGAAAAAATGAAAATAACAAAAAATTGCAATATGAGCTCTGGTAAAAAAGGTTTCTGAAGAAATTAGGTTAATAATACGGAGAAATTAATACACAGATCTCCACAAGGACACATGGCACAGTAGATAAAGGCGTTAGTTAGATCCAGTGACAGAACACAAATAGTGTGAGTTCAATACCTGCTTAAGGCAGTGGAGAACTGTCAGAGGGGAATTAAAAGGAGATAACTGACATCCATTAAAACATGGCACGTGGAACTAGAACAGTCTACCCCAGTGAGCAAAATAAAGGGTTCAGTTCGACATTCCAAGCACCTGAAGAAGGCCGGAGCGTACAACGGCCGAAGATAAAAAATGATGAGGACATTAGTCCAAATATTGTAAATAGTTATCTAGCAACATTCTCTGATTGTAACAAACTTCTTTCAACATAGCAACACATTTTCGTATGTTTTGGTGACAAAATTAACAAGTAGACGCGAGAGTCTCCATCTCTAGAAACAGATAAAAATTCGGAATTGCCACGTCATCTCGTCATACATGCTCGAACCAATCAGAAAGGATCCCAACAATATTTCAGAACAGTCGAGCGAACTAAACAGAAACAGTCTCTACAAAGATACACTCATCATAGATATAGCGAGATAATCAGAGACAAGACCTGTTCCCAACGATAATGTGACATCACAGCTCGTGAACCAATCAGAAGCTAAGCGGTATTTTCTAAACTGATCTCTTTGGTTGGCTAGCATCCAGCTACAGACAGTCGAATCCAAAACAGAAACGATGAATTAATTTTATCAATTCTCTAATGCTTTGGTTGTTATCATACTAATGCCCAAATACAATACATATACACCACACACAGTC
Organism: Acanthosepion pharaonis; assembly: GCA_903632075.3. NCBI lineage: Eukaryota > Metazoa > Mollusca > Cephalopoda > Sepiida > Sepiidae > Acanthosepion > Acanthosepion pharaonis. The sequence goes on along the minus strand of CAHIKZ030000891.1, from coordinate 586,853 downwards.
TCGCAGAGACAAATCCACTTTTTCATCAAAAAGATTAAACAGGCGGATACAAAGTCTCAATATATACCAACTTATATACACATATATAAATACATATACGCATCTGTTATATTTCTGAGATGAGGAATTATGTAGATTATTTACATTATTCGGTCTACTGTCCTCATCTTTGTCGCCATATTTATGACAATGTTTCGGCCATTGTACGCTCCGGCCTTCTTCAGTTGGTTGGAATATCGAATTGAACCCTTTATTTTGCTCACTGGGGTACGCTGTTCTAATTATTCATGCCATGGTTAATGGATGTCACTTGTCAGATATCTCCTGTTAATTTCCCTCTCCAAGTTCTCCAATGCCTTATCCGGGTATTGAACTCACACTCATTGGGTCCTGTCTCTGGATCTAACTAACGCCTTTACCCACAGTGCCATGTGTCCTCAAGGGAATTGACAGGAGATAACTGATGTGAATTAGACATAGCACCTGCAACTACAGCAGTCTACCAAAGTCGAACTAACGCCTGTATCCAAAGTCCTCAAGTAAACGAAATAAAGGGTTCAGTTCGACATTCCAACGACCTGAAGAAGGCCGGAGCGTATAACGGCCGAAACGTTGTAATAAATATGCCGAGAAAGATGCGGACAACAGTCCGAATGTAAATAGTGTACATAATACTTCATCTCAGAAATATAGACAGATACTGAAGGGCCGAAACGTTGTAATGAATATGGCGACAAAGATGAGGACAATAGTCCGAATAATGTAAATAGTGTAAATAATACCTAATTTTCTTTTTTACCCTTTTTTCACTTGGGTATTGGTTTGTTCATTTACATGCTAAAACACCTAAGTTTTTGCCGGATGATTATAGCTGCTTATATTTATAAGATTATTAGTATTATATATATATATATATATATATATATATATATATATATATATATATATATATATATATGTATGTATGTATTTAAATAAAAAGAAAGAACAGTAAGGTATATAATCCGGTGTTCTTATAGATATTTTATCTTTACAAAATAGTGCTCAATGTAAATTTACATCCCTACCCCTTGCCAAAATGTAGCTAATGACCGATACAATGATACAGACATAAGGAAAACCCAGACAAACCTTGTCCAATTGAAGTAGATTTATCTGTAACCATGGAAACGTGATCATAGCTGTGTCTTTAAAACCAGTAATTTTAAAAGTTACTCCAAAATTCGCTTGAGGATAAAATGGAACTAATGTCTTTAATTTAATTGCAAAATTAAATTCGTGGCTTTTAGCTTCCATTTTTGAAACATGGTTAGAACTGTGTTGCGGAAAAAAACATATTTTAAATCAATTAATTTATAACATATATATATATATATATATATATATATATATATATATATTTATTTAGTATTGCTGCGGCACATCATTATTCCAACATTATAAAAATATTCCGTAACAAAATTTACGCACTTTCCTTCAGTAGACATTAAATTACATCACTTAGCGTCTTCCATAATTTATCTTGACTTTTCCGTTAACCTATAGTATATTTATGAGCGTACTTAAATTTAGAAATTCTGAAAACTGAGTTTTTTTTTACTTCTGTTTATAAAAATTTTTGCATAATAAAATTCTTCTTTGATAATGCCAATCAGAGTACAAATCACGTCGGCTAAGAAAGTTTTTTTTTCTCTTTATTCATATATATATATATATATATATATATATATATATATATATATATATATATATATATATCTCTTTTATATATATATATATATATATATATATATATATATATATATATATATATATATAATACTCCAAGATAAAATTCAAAGAATACCCTGCAATATTATTGATTCTGACCTGGTATCTCGTCTTCACTCACTTTTCCACCTTCCCTGTGTCTTTTTCTATAAATATTTAATTGTAATTTTTCGGATGAACTTTCCTCTATTGTAAATAGACTTTCTGAATTTAAGCGCAGTATTAGTTTGGCGGCAAGGTCCCATGATTTTATTGTAGAAATGGCTAGATGCAACCGTAACTTCTATGATAACACGTTCTTCCATCGCACTTCTCACTTGTGGAACTCTCTTCCGACTTCTTGCTTCAAAAATTGTGAATGGAATGTAAATCTTTCTCTTCTGTCTTCTTAATTTTTGATCTTTTATTGTCGTCTCTCCTTCATTGTATATTTTTCCATATCCCGTAAACCTCCGTAACCTCTTGCATCTTAGTGACTTTTATACCTTTACGGTGAAATGATTAAAAACAAACAGTAGGTGGGAATTATAAAACAAGGATTTTTATTTCACATTATTTTTTAAAATCCTCCTTAATATGATATAGAATGAACAATGTATTAACATGTGACCCTACCAAAAGCCGAAGAACTGATAAACAATGTAAAATGTGTGGGAACGTGTAGTAAAAATTAGAGCCAAAACTAATTCCAGAGAATTATGTACATTATTTACATTATTCGGACTATTGTCATCATCTTTGTCGTCATATTTATTAGAACGCGTTAAAAGGCGTTAGTTAGATCAAGTGACAGGAACAAAAGAGTGTGAGTTGAATACCCGGTTAAGGCAGTGGAGAACTTTCAGAAGGAAATTATCAGGAGATAACAGGTAACTGACATCCATTAAACATGGCACGTGGAACTAGAACAGTCTCTCCCAGTGAGCGAAATAAAGGGTTCAGTTCGATATTCCAACTATCTGAAGAAGGCGGGAGCGTACAACGGCCTAAACGTTGTAATAAATATGGAGACAAAGATGAGGACAATAGTCCGACTAATGTAAATAATGTACATAATACCTCATCACAGAAATATAGAGAGATACTGAAAGGCCGAAACGTTGTAATAAATATGGCGACGAAGATGAGGACAATAGTCCGACTAATGTAAATAATGTACATAATACCTCATCACAGAAATATAGAGAGATACTGAAAGGCCGAAACGTTGTAATAAATATGGAGACAAAAATGAGGACAATTGTCCGACTAATGTAAATAATGTACATAATACCTCATCACAGAAATATAGAGAGATACTGAAAGGCCAAAACGGAGTAATAAATATGGCGACAAAGATGAGGATAATAGTCCGAATAATGTAAATAATGTACATAAGACCTCATCTCAGAAATATAGACAGATACTGAAGGTCCGAAACGTTGTAATAAATATGGCGACAAAGATGAGGACAATAGTCCGAATAATGTAAATAGTGTACATAAGACCTCATCACAGAAATATAGACAGATATTGAAGGGCCGAAACGTTGTAGCAAATATGGCGACAATAATGAGAACAGTAGTCCGAATAATGTAAATAATGTGTATAATAAATCATCTCAGAAATATGGACAGATACCAGAGAATTATTAAATAAGTTTCTGATGTATCCTATATATGCATCAAAGGTTTGTCAGCTGTGGAACATCGTTTGATGAGGTCGCGAGTCGATCATGCGATAGCGCGTCCTCCATTCAGCAATGGTCATCCGGACTTGCGTAATCGAAGGGCTTCCATTTGACATGCCGCCCAATGAGAGAAGTTAAAACCTGGAATAAATAAGGTTACCGGAGAAACGTGGATAGTGATAAGCACGCATAAAAGTGGAGCCAGGGGGCACTGTTTTGGATATCCTATTATCGCGGACGAAATCACGGCAGATACCACCTATTTGACAGGCGGTATGTGGATCAGAGTACCCGCGGGCAACACGGAAAGCGGACAAGAAATGAAACAACCCAGTCGGATTCGAGGGTAGCGACTAAATTTCAGTGTTGACTGTTACCGTCGACTGACAGAGCAAGTGATACGTATGTATTTCTGCTTGTCAAACCTTAGATAAAAACTGCTTCATGACAATGAAACAGGCGACACTGAAGACTTGAACTTAGACAACAAGCATCTACGACCACATAAGGAATTGATATAGCTCAGGAATTTGATTCCATGCTTGAGTGATTCGTTTTTTTTACCGCTTATCAACCCTTTGGTTATTTAATGCCAGAAAATATTTTTAGATTGTAAGAATTTCTTTGAGATGATAATGATGTAATGATACAAATTTTACTAATTAACCCATAGGTTGGGGAGAAGAGGTATATCCATGCATTTCCCAAGGGTATTTGGGCGTAATTCTCTAGAACTGGAATTGAAACTCGGATCTCTGATGAATGATTCCGGGCCATTATTGATTCTACCTGATGCATATTCACGCTTACATCACCTGATATTCGCAAGCATTCAACCAATGAAATCGCGCTTTTATTTACGGGAAATAAACTAAAAATAACCAAGATAAAGAAAAAATCACTCTTCCGCTTCCTTTGTGCGCCTTTTCCAGTTCAGAGGACATAGACAGAAGACTCAGTACCGAAAGTTAGGTAGTATCTTCCATATCCCAACCGCGTACGTGGCCTGAGTGGCAAAATGGCTGATTACAATCGAGATAAAACCCAACAGCCACACCCTACCTATATGTTTACAACTGACGTAAGACTAACAGAGCGCTGTTACCAGTTGGCATATGAACAAACCGACATGTATAGGTTTACAAGCGAAAGAATAATAGATTTCCAGTGAAATGTCAAATTACTTGCCCTCTTGCGCTAAGTACAAACACCACATATATAATTGGGTATAGGACTGCCAAGTTCAGACTATAAATTCCGCTAGATCACAGGTAAATTTTGAGGTCTCGGAAATATTTCGTCAGAAACAAAGAACGAAACTATATGATATCATCCATATGGCAGTGGAAGGTGGACAATTTCCCCACAAATGTGAAAGAAAATAGGCAACGGAAATGTAGTTCTACGTGTTGACCTTCGTTGAGTATTGACAGTGCTAGATTTTTTTTTTTTTTTGATCTGGCGAGATAGATTCAGCTTTGACCACTGTAAATTATTGCGTTTTTAGGTATTCACCTTTTAGCAATTTAAGCACTTTCTAAACATTTTCGTCTAACTAAATTGCTTTCTCTTTTAATCAAAGTATCATTTTTTATAAAATTCAGACCTAAATATTGTGTAACGCGGACTTCAACTGAGGGAAAAGGAACAAAATAATAATAGTTGAACTAAATAATCACCAAAACAAGACATCCTTAGACATAGTCAGCGGAACGAGATTTTATTCTCGTATAATAAATAATGGTTTAACTAGAATTTCCTTGAAAGTTACCCGAATCGACAACAACATGAAGAAGGCCAGTGGGGACAATGACCGAAACGTCATAATAACAAGCGATGAGGAAAATGGTCATCATTTAAATAATGATGACTCCATAATTTACCTTTACATTACATCCTTGTGCAAATTAATTGAAATAACCGCTTTAGATTCCTTTCTTTCACCCTACGGTCAGTTTTAAACCCACTGAGTGTAATCGATTTCTATTTTTTCTCAGATTAGATCTTTTGCAGTGGTGTGCAGTTATATGAATCTATTTTTGCGGTGTGTGATGAAATTTGTTTGGCCTTGAAAAATATTACGTCATCCGTGAATGTATCAGAATTTTATCACGCCCAGACACTATTGTCCTAACTGTCGATTAGTTGTCCTACAGTCATTTTCTTCGATGGACGTTACTCCAAAGAAGGGTACGAAAATTTCTAACGCTGCAGGGACATACTGACAAGCCTTACCAGTGAGCAAATCAAAGTAATAGCCTGGCCCGGAAACTCTCCTGATTTAAATCCAATCGATAATCTGTGGTCAATCTGCAATGATTGATTTCGTGGAATGAACAAACGAAGTACTAACATGGCACTGGGTCATGTTTCATTGGAAAAATACGAAAAAAATAAATAATAACGGAATTATTATTTTTGTTTCAATAAATTTGCAAATAACATACGCATAAAAGAATGATATTAAATGAATTATCAGTGCAATTGTATCATTTCTTCTAACACAGCGTAAGTCACATCGGGTGTTGTTTTGCTCAGTCAAGGTGTGTAGCATGCGGCGTGGCGAAGTTGTAGCTCATATATATATATATATATATATATATATATATATATATATATATATAAATAAATCAATTGATTTAAAATATGTTTTTCCGCTACACAGTTCTAACCATGTTTCAAAATAGAAGCTAAAGCCCCGAATTTAATTTTGCAATTAAATTAAAAGCATTAGTTCCATTTCATCCTCAAGCGAATTTTGGAGTAATTACTGGGTTTTAAAGACACAGCTAAAATCACGTTTCCGTGGTTACAGAATATTCTACTTCAATTGGACAAGGGGTTTTTAGGTTTTCCTTATGACAGTATCATTGTATCAGTTATTAGCTACAATTTAGTAAGGGGTAGGGATGTATTTTTCAATGAAAACTGACATCCATTGAATGCATGTCGTCTGCATTTTAAAAAAATTATTGTTAACGGTAAAAAATTCTTACGGCATTAAGAACACCGGGTTATATATCTTACTGTTCTTTCTTTATATATATATATATATATATATATATATATATATATATATATATATATATGAATTGGACGTATGAGGTCAAGCAGATCAATTCCCAGGAAACCGACAGCCCGACAACAGCGCATGAGAATTGATTATTATAGTGTTGAAAGTTTCGTGCAGGACAATCCACACTTTGTGAAGAGCCGAATACAGAGACCTGGTGCACTATGTGCCACAGGGTCCCCAAACGACCCTCCGCAGGTTTTGAATTCAGAGTTGAACTTTTCCTAGACTAGTTGCCATCCAAGGCTATAGAACCCAGTCTGTCCTGCTATTTACCCATAGCTGGAGGGAGAAGAAGAGGATTCATACATTTGGCAAGGGTATTATGTGCTAATATATAT
>CAHIKZ030000891.1:565000-577500 GCA_903632075.3 Acanthosepion pharaonis | reverse complement strand
TATATATATATATATATATATATATATATATATATATATATATATCACCAAATTTTACTTTTTGAATTCTTATATTTAAGTTAAAGCTCTGTTTATTCATTAAAGTGTATAGTTATTTAATTCTGCTTACCGGCCTGAATATTCTAGAAACTGAGTATGCGTTCTCTGCCAGGAAAGGAAATAGAGTTCCCATTGGCAGGGAAAACTGTTGTTTGATTCGACGTGCTTTTGTTGTCCTACTGGATGAAGTGCGTCATCGAATTAGCTTAGTCAAACAGTGACTTATAAAGGCAAATCATCCCCACTCTTGGAACATGCATTTCTTTTCTGATTCTCCTTTTACCGTAAACAAAACAGTTTCTAAAGAAGTCATATTTTTGTATGTATTATTCCGACAGATTTTATTACTTAAACGTTATTTTTATTGGATAACCGTATTTAAGGAGTGAATTCCGTTTGGCATGACAATCTCATGCACACATACTTACATACATACAGGTGTACGTATTTTAGTTCACACAAACACACACATATAAACAATCAGAGATTAGGCGCAGATTCACATCCATATAATATATATATATATATATATATATATATATATCAGGAAATAAATATAGTTTTACTGTGTGCTATATTATGGGATAAAGTGCTCAATATCAGTGATAGAGCGTATGTAAATATAAATATAAAAGTGAACATTGAAGTCAACACTCAGAGGCGACAGGCTGTTTCATGCCTCTAAATGTTGACTTCAGTGTTCACTTTTATATATATTAAATAGAATCCCCCGTCGTTTGCGACGTATGAATGTCTTTCAGTTCAGTTTTTATGTTTATGTCTCGTATGAGACGACAATTCTGCCCGGGGATTTACAAACAAGTGCACACGAGGGACATGATGAAGGATTGACCGTCATATAGGCAGATGTATGAGCCCGAGATTTCGTGTTGGGTTTTAATTCTTCCAGATGGTTGAGACGATTCTTTTTAAAGTTGTTGCTCCAGTTTGCTCGTTTTTCAACGGCAAGTTCGACTTCCTCTATAGGGATGTTTGCAGCAATTAAAATGTATTTAAGTTTGTCCTTGAAGCCTAACCAAGGACAGCCTACATTAAGCTTATATAAAGTTGGCTATACAAGAGAATTTTCGGCATCCGCTCATCAATCATTCTGATGACATCTGAACTCTGATTGCATCAGAAAGGATTCAATACCACCGATGTCACATTATATATATATATATATATATATTAAGAAATGGACAAGGTCCGACAATTTATTTATTAAAGACATATTTTATGTTTAACGTTGTTATTTTATAGATACAAGTATTTAAGCAAATGCTCTGTTTATGATAAACAGTATTAAATAACATTTACCGTTAACATTTGCTTATAAACTCCAATTTTCCATGAATCTCGTACATTCATAACTGCTCTGGCGTATCAAATGTAACCAAATGACGTCATATATTAAGAAATGGACAAGGTCCGACAATTTATTTATTAAAGACATATTTTATTCATGGAAAATTGGAGTTTATAAGCAGTAAATTCGACCTTGTCTACCGAACGCTTCTTTGTAGCCTAAGCGGTAAGGCACGTCAGCGTATATGACGGTTCCGTATAGGATGCAGGTTCGAATCCTGTCAAAGAACGAAAATTTTCTATGAAAATTTCCTGGACATTCAGGCCGGTAAATGTTATTTAATACTGTTTATCATAAACAGAGCATTTGCTTAAATACTTGTATCTCTAAAATAACAACGTTAAACATAAAATATGTCTTTAATATATATATATATATATGATGCATTAAAAATTAAAATTTGCATAAGCATATATTTAATTTTATTTTAATATTTAATTGGAACTGTTAAACTTCTTTGTACGTCAATAAACATAAATATTACTTCACGGTGGAGTAATGGATAGAGGTTCGGATTGAGGAATCGGAGAGCCAAGTTTGAATCTATTACATTCATTTACGTGCTAATACCTCTTCTTCTCCCCTCAGCTATGGGTAAATTGCAGGACAGATCCGGTTCTGTAGTCTTGGATGGCAACTGCTCTACCGCAGAAAGAAATGGCAACCCTGTGTGGGAAAATATCTGCTTCGTCAGCACGCATGGTACATAACTGACTGATTTTATTTTAACAATTAATCTTGTTTGGAAGTCATAAGCACTGCATTTAAAGGGTAAGTACATTTACCGGACACGCTGTATATATGTATACATATTTGAATGCAAATATTTTAAACGTTTTTATTAAAAATATATCGCTCATGTAGTTCTTAATCGCTAAACAAGTTTCTTTAACTTTTTATGATCTTCCATCAAAATTTTCTGAAATTTTCGAATTTCATCTTGATAAAAACGACAGACTTATGAAAACGTTTTAACGGACCTGATAAGGAATGCTTCGTTGATCGAAACGAATGATGATTAGATGACAGCAAAAGTGTTGAATCTCACGGGAGAACCAATTTCCCTTCCCAACTATGGATTTTGGGATCGACGAAAGAACACGTGGACGATTTTTTTATTTGGCAATATGCCTTGTAGAGCGAAGACAGAAACCAACGCCAAGTCAATCAAACATCCAATGACAAAAAAAAAAAAAAATTAGTTCCGGTGTTGGAGTTTCAGCGTAAATTTCCGGCTAATAAATTAATCCTTTGAAAATAAATCATTAACATTTTTCAACCTATGGTTAGCGTTCCTGCCGACAATAAATAAAACATGCTCCATAATCAATTTGATGAGTATTTAAGTAAATATTCTAGACGGACAAAACCAGTAACGAATATGCAACATCAGTTCACGACTTGGAGGCTTCAGATAGTTTCCCGACTCATTCACCCGTCTTACTTACTGAGCTACATGCCACGTACACTCTTCATCAACAAGCCACGTGACACTTACACTCTTTATCACCAAGCTACGTGACATGTACACTTTCCTCCTCACTTTCTTACTTGCCTCTTTTTCCTCACTCATACATAATAAAAAATGCTTCATTAAACGAACATATGCATAGGACAATGACAATGAATAAATTCTTTACAATTCAATATAATTCCATCATACACTGTAGGTTTGTAAGTCCTACAACATTTTTTTAAGTTAGCAAACGACAGAGCAGTTTCTAGAGGACAACGAAGTGTTATTTATGAAGTTCGTGAAGATGAGAAATGACAGTAATTTACATTGTTCCTTCAAATCGAAACAGCTCTTGCGAGGATGATAATTCAATATATACATTTTAAGGAGTAGTATATAAGAACTAGATGAGAGATGCCTAGAATTATCCGGCGGGAAGAGAAGATTTTATTCCTATAAATGGCTAAATTAAAAATTACCAGAATGTTACCCAGATGGAAAAGCATTTGGAAAACCCCAGTTTGCACATTCACAAGAACGCCGTAATTAAACCTACAGAGATGAGGTTAATAGTCCTCATATAAATAATGATAACTTCTTCGAACAGAAATTTAGACAGAAACTGTTTTAAACGTTTTAGCTGTACTGACTTGGCTCTAAAAAGTAGCTTTAAGTAGATTTAACTCTGTCTATACCTCTGATATGTGGTATTATGGTTACTTGTATTATTTACATTATTCGGACTGATATCCTCATCTTCATTGACATATTTAAAACGTTTCAGCCGTTGCCCCTTCCGGCCTTTTTGTCTATGTCTATATATATATATCTGTCTATATCTCTGAGATGAGGAATTATGATTAATTGCATGATTTACATTATTCAAACTGTTATCCTCATCTTCATTGCCATATTCACAACGTTTCGGCCGTTGTACGCTCCGGCCTTTATGTCTATGTCTCTCTATATATCTGTCTATATCTCTGAAATGAGGTATTATGATTACTTGCTTTGTTTACCTTATTCGGATTGTTATCCTCATTTTCGTTACCATATTCACAACGTTTCGGCCGTTGTACATTCCGGCCTTTTTCAGCTGATTGGAATTTCGAACCGGACACTTGGGTTTCTCAAAGATATATGGACAACTGGATAAATACGTTTGTTAATCCAGTGATTAAACCCAAAGAAGTTGTGAGTTCAATACTAAGCTACAGCAGTGATAAACCAAAACATGGAGAAATGAATTAAAGGGAATATGTCAATGAAGATGAGGATAACTGTCTGAATAATGTAAATAATGTAAACCGTTACAATATCCCATCTTAGAAATATAGACAGATGTTGAATGTGAATATGGCAATAAAGATGATGGAAAACACATTTGGAAAATGTCAGTTTGCATAATCACCAAACTGTCTTAATAAAAACTACAGAGATGAGGACAATAGTCCTCATATAAATAATGATAACTTCTTCGAAGAGAAATTTAGACAGAAACTGCTTTAGCTCTAGTGACTTGGGCCTAAAAAATTAGCCTCTAAGCAGATTTAACTCTGTTGTTGATTGTGATGATTTAAAATTCGCCAAACTCTAATATGAGAAAAAAAAAAGAAAATGATAAAAGATCAATCATGTTTCGTTCTGATTCAAACATGGCTGGCATCTCGGGTCGTTGGGTAGAAAGATGTTTCCTAGGTATCTACGGGGATTTCATCTGTTGCTGTTTACAGGTTGATCAAAGAAAAAAAATATTCACGGCCTTTGATTCAATGGAGGAAATGAGTGAAATCTTTTAGTTGGCAATTATATCGGCCTTGCAAAGAAAATACAAAAAAAAAAAAAAAAAATTACTCAGTTTCTTCGATTTCCGTCTCCGAGGGCAAATTAAGCATCAAGTCGTTAACTTTAGACGCAAAATATTTAAACAACTCAAACAATTTTCTAGCTTCCACATCAGCGATTACAATTAGAAATTCCTTTCTTTCCTTTTATATCTGTTGATATATTTTTGTTATAAAAAAAAAACCTTTTGCGTCTTTTAATTTTGGTATCTATTTTTTTTTTTTTCATTTTAGCGATAGAGTTTTGGGCTTTAATTTATGGACGCCCTCCCCACCAATTACTAAAAGGGATTTTAATCAAATAACATGTTTTTTTTTTATTTTAGTGGGTTTGGTTTTGAGTTTATTATTTGTATTTTCTTTAAGAATTCATTTTCTTTTTTAAACTTTTAATCGAATGTTTATTGAGCGATTTCCCTTGACACCATACTGTTGAGAAAATCTGTGTGTTTTACACTGTCGCGAGTGTGAAATAATTTACACGAAAGCATTGAGCGCTGGATTTTAATGATTTTATCAAAAAGTCAAATAATTTATTTTTATTTTTAGCATTTTTTCCCTTTTTTAATTATTTATTTTTTGCTAGGTTTACACTGTGGGATTTCTACTTTTAGGAACGATTTTCGTTTCAGTTCTATGAAGAAAGTAAGTTGCTAATTTTGTAAGAAGTTTTTTTTTTCTTTCCTTTTTATCGATGTTTTAAAATGAAGGCTTTGAGAATTAATCACTTATTCGCTTACTAATGTGACTATTTCTTTTAATGACGTTTGTATTTCTTAAAAGTTTTTAATCAAGAAAAAAATGACTTTTAACTGTAATGCTTTTAACAGGGGAGGGGGTATTATTTTATGATCCATAAGTAAATCTTTTAGTTTGTCATTTGTGATTTCATTATATTAGATATGTTCTTAAAGATTTGGGAAAATTAAAAATGAAAAATTTCTTAATTAAAATTTGGAATCGTATTTTTTAAAGTATTTCACCCTAATTAAGGCGTGAGTGCCCTTAGGAAAGAAGGGGTTACAGAGAGTGAGAATGGAAGTGTCACTAGCAGGCAAGGGGTTACAGAGAGTGAGAGCAAGTATAAAGAGAGTAGTTTGAGGAAAGGATATAAAAAGTGGGACGGGAATCAGGATCAAGGTATCAGAAGATATCATCTGACATTACATTTGAATATTTGAAGATTATAGCTACCAGGGAAGCAAATAATAGGAAGGGATAAGAAATGCCAGCCAGGTAGCACGCTTAAATCCATGTAGTTTGGGAACCAGTGAAAGTAGCTTGTCAAAGCAGTTTCCATAAAAATATTTGTAGAAAAGACAGAGGGAAGCTACAGCACGTCTGTGAGAAAGTGTAGACGAGATGCAAGATCATGACCTATCACATTGCATATCCGTCTCTGGCTATTTCCAGGACCTCAAGACGAACAGCGGGGGAAACCAGCCAATATATGGCAACAGTATTCAATGCATGGACGAATGGTAGATTTTTAGATTTGAAAGACGGGCTAAGGCGAAGTAAAAGATTTCCTCGCGGTAGATGAAGTTTTTTTTTTTGTTGTTGTTTTTCTGTCATTTTTTTCAATTCTTTCTTTTCCGATTTTGAAAATACATTCTGAAATTATTACCATGTAGGTCTTGTTATCAACTACTAAATCTATACCGTCAAAATTGAAAACAGATTTTATAAGTCATTCCTATTATTGAATTTTTGGTTGATTTTGTTTAGCAGCATATCAACCCCAATGGTTTATTTTATGCCGAAATCTAAAATATTTTGAACAATTTTATAGCTTCAATTAAAAAAAAGTAAATGTATGCATCAAATGCAGATAAGATTTATTATTATTAGTGATCATTTTTCTGTAAAATGTATTGCTTCTATGAAATTTCATGTGGCAATCCTACTATAGAATGTATTGCTGGTAATGTTTCTATGAAATTTAACGTGGCAATCCTACTATAAAATGTATTGCTGGTAATGCTTCTATGAAATTTAAGGTGGCAATCCTAGGATAACATGTATTGCTGGTTATGTTTCTATGAAATTTAACGTAAAATCCTACTATAAAATGTATTGAAATTGGTTATGTTTCTATGAAATTTAACGTGGCAATCCTACTATAAAATGTATTGCTGGTTATGTTTCTATGAAATTTAACGTGGCAATCATAATAAAATGTATTGCTGGTACTGCTTGTTATGTTTCTGATAAAAAAATGTATTGCTGGTTATGTTTCTATGAAATTTAACGTGCAGGTAATGTTTCATGAAATTTAACCCTACTATAAAATGTATTGCTGGTAATGAAAAATTAACGTGGCAATCCTACTATAAAATGTATTGCTGGTTATGTTTCTCAATCTACTAAAATGTATTGCTGGTTATGTTTCTATGAAATTTAACGTATTGGCAATCCTACTATAAAATGTATTGTGGTTATGTTCATAAAATGTATTGCTGGTTGTTTTTATATGAAATTTAACGGCAATCCCTACTATAAAATGTATTGCTGGTTATGTTTCTATGAAATTTAACGTGGCAATCCTACTATAAAATTTAACGGGAATCCTATAAAATGTATTGCTGGTTATGTTTCTATGAAATTTAACGTGGAAATTTATGTTTACTATGAAATTTAACGAAATTTAAGCAATCCTACTATAAAATGTATTGCTGGTTAATGTTTCTATGAAATTTAACGTGGCAATCCTACTATAAAATGTATTGCTGGTAATGCTTCTATGAAATTTCTATGAAATTTAACATTGTTTCAAAATTTAACCTACTATAAAATGTATTGCTGGTTAATTTTTTTAACGGAAATTTAATAAAAAATGTATTGTTGGTAATTCTTCTATGAAATTTAACGTGCAATCTTACTATAAAATGTATTGCTGGTTATGTTTCTATGAAATTTAACGTGGGATCCTACTATAAAAATGTATTGCTATAAAATGTATTGCTAATGTTTCTATGAAATTTAACGGCAATCCTACTATAAAAATGTATTGCTGGTTATGTTTCTATGAAATTTAACGTGGCAATCCTACTATAAAATGTATTGCTGGTAATGTTTCTGAAATTTAACGTGGCAATCCTACTATAAAATGTATTGCTGGTAATGTTTCTAAGAAATTTAACGTGGCAATCTTACTATAAAATGTATTGCCTACTATTAAAATGTAAAATGCTGGTTATGTTTCTATGAAATTTAACGTACTATAAAATGCAATCCCTACTATAAAATGTATTTTCTATGAAATTTAACGTGGCAATCCTACTATAAAATGTATTGCTTTATGTTTCTATGAAATTTAACGTGGCAATCCTACTATAAAATGTATTGCTGGTTATGTTTCTGTGAAATTTAACGTGGCAATCCTACTATAAAATGTATTGTTGGTTATGTTTCTATGAAATTTAACGCGGCAATCCTACTATAAAATGTATTGCTGGTAATATTTCTATAAATCCTACTATAAATTTTGTTGGTTAACGTGCAATCCCAACCTACTGTATAAAAATTTAACGTGGTAATTCTTCTATTTAACGAAATTTAAAAATGGTGGCAAATCTTACTATAAAATGTATTGCTGGTTATGTTTCTATGAAATTTAACGTGTCAATCCTACTATAAAATGTATTTGCTTTAAGGTGGCAATCTTACTATAAAATGTATTGCTGGTTATGTTTCATGAAATCCTACTATAAATGTATTGCTGGTTATGTTTCTATGACATTTAACGTAGAATCCTATATAAAATGTATTGCTGGTTTAATGTTTCTATGAAATTTAACGTGTCACTATAAAATGTATTGTTGGTTATGTTTCTATGAAATTTAACGTGGCAATCCTACTATAAAATGTATTGCTGGTAATGTTTCTATGAAATTTAACGTGGCAATCATACTATAAAATGTATTGCAATCTTAACGTAATCCTACTAAAAATGTATTGCTGGTTAATGTTTCTATGAAATTTAACGTGGCAATCCTACTATAAAATGTATTGCTGGTTATGAAATTTAACTATGAAAAAATGTATTAACGTGGGGCAATCCTACTATAAAATGTATTGCTGGTTATGTTCTATATGTTTTACTATAAAATTATTGCTGGTTAAAAATTTAACGTGGCAATCCTACTATAAAATGTATTGCTGGTTATGTTTCTATGAAATTTAACGTGGCAATCCTACTATAAAATGTATTGCTGGTAATGTTTCTATGAAATTTAACGTGGCAATCCTACTATAAAATGTATTGCTGGTTATGTTTCTATGAAATTTAACGTGGCAATCCTACTATAAAATGTAATTTAACGTGGCAATCCTACTATAAAATGTATTGCTGGTTATGTTTCTATGAAATTTAACGTGGCAATCCTACTATAAAATGTATTGCTGGTTATGTTTCTATGAAATTTAACGTGGCAATCCTACTATAAAATGTATTGCTGGTTATGTTTCTATGAAATTTAACGTGGCAATCCTACTATAAAATGTATTGCTGGTAATGTTTCTATAAAATGAAATTTAAAATTTAACGTGGCAATCTAATAAAATGTATTGCTATTGCTTCTATGAAATTTAACGGGCAATTTACTATAAAATGTATTGTTTCAAAAATTTATTGTGGCAATGTATTGCTAATTTACTATGAAATTTAAAATTTCAATCTTACTATAAAATGTTTTGCTGGTTATGTTTCTATGAAATTTAAGGTGGAAATCCTACTATAAAATGTATTTCTGGTAATGCTTCTATGAAATTTAACGTGGCAATCTTACTATAAAATGTATTGCTGGTAATACTTCTATGAAATTTAAGGTACAATCTTACTATAAAATGTATTGCTGGTTATGTTTCTATGAAATTTAACGTGGCATCCTACTATAAAATGTATCGCTAGACATTGTTTTAAATTTTTACTATAAATAAGTATTGTTGGCAATTTTTTTGTATAAAAAAATATATTACTGGTATTTCTTACTATAAAAAGGTATTATACTTTCACAGTGTTTTGTTTATTGCTTGTGAGTTAACTAGTTGCCCATAGCTGGGACGCTAACAGTGTATACCACCCCGTGTTAGGATGGACCTGTGAACAACAGATGTTAAGAGATGGTTCCATGGTGCTGAAAACCTTTACTCTCCCGATGAGAGGCCTTGCTGCCGGATGTATTTTATCGTAATACCCAGGACTAGCTTAATATTGGACGGTTTACACTTAAATGAATATATATTAATTTTGTGGGAGGGGATTAGTTTACTGATTAATAGCAATAGAAAATCCCTTCCCACTTTATATCCATTAGAAACTCAATACCAATTGCCTTTTTTAAGTACTTAAAATATTTTTACATGTGTGATTTCAATTAGTTATTTAAATCCCTGATTTCGTAATAATAAATCCAACAGTTCACGATCGTCATGGTGAAAACGCAGCAAATTGGTTTTACTAATGCAAGGGACTTAACTCAGCGTAGGTAAAATATAAAATTTTTATTTATATTTTTAGAATTAAGTTTAATGAGCAACATATTTATTTTCAGTTTTGTCATCGTATCTTCTTTCTTTCATGATACTAGCGAAATGTAATGATATTCAAGAGGGTCCTTGCACAGATTGTTGACGTAAAAAGTTTAATAAAATGGTTATAGTGACGATACTGATTTCTACTGACAAGCCTTTATATTGATGGTTTGGTTTGGTTTGTTTTGTTTTACCGCATTTAATGCCGACAACATTTTTTTCCTGGTAATATTTTTGTTTTGTCAAAAATCTATGTCTGTTAATTTTTTTTTTCAAAAATGTATAGCTGGTAATATTATTTTTTCAAAAATCTATTTCTTTTAATATTTTTTTGTCAAAAATGTATAGCTGGTATTATTATTTTTTCAAAAACGTATAGCTGGTAACATTATTTTTTCAAAAACGTATATATCATTGGCCTTGCTGTTGGATGAAGTTTATCGTCATACCCAGAAAGCGGATGTAGTCTATTGACTTACCCAGGACGAGGATGTAGTTTATCGTCTTTCCCAGGAGGCGGATGTAGTTTATAGTCATACCCAGGAGGCGGATGTAGTTTATCGTCATACCCAGGACGAGGATGTAGTTATCGTCATACCCAGGAGGCGGATATAGTTTATCGTCATACCCAGGACAAGAATGTAGTTATCGTCATACCCAGGAGACGGATAAAGTTTATCGTCATACCCAGGACGAGGATGTAGTTGTCGTCATACCCAGGAGGCGGATGCAGTTTATCGTCATACCCAGGACGAGGATGTAGTTTATACTCAGAAGGCGGATGTAATTTATCGTCATACCCAGGAGGCGGTTGTAGTTTATAGTCATACCCAGGAGGCAGGTGTAGTTTATCGTCATACCCAGGATGAGAATGTAGTTATCGTTAGACCCAGGACGCGGATGTAGTTTATCGTCATACCCAGGACGAGAATGTAGTTATCGTCATACCCAGGAGGCGGATGTAGTTTATCGTCATACCCAGGACGAGGATGTAGTTATCGTCTTACCCAGGAGGCGGATGTAGTTTATCGTCATACCCTGGACGAGAATGTAGTTATCTTCATACCCAGGAGGCGGATGTAGTTTATCGTCATACCCAGGAGGCGGATGTAGTTCATCGTCATACCCAGTACGCGGATGTAGTTTATCGTCATACCCAGGACGAGGATGTAGTTTATCGTCATACCCAGGAGCGGTTGCAGTTTATCGTCATACCCAGGACGAGGATGTAGTTTATCGTCATACCCAGGAGGCGGATGTAGTTTATCGTCATACCCAGGACGCCGTTATATTGAGCTTTCGATTCTAGAAGTTGGAACGTATAATTGTCTGAAGATGCGAGCTACGAATTAGAGATATCAAATTCAAGGAAGTACAGAAAGTGACACACGCAAAATGTGGGGGTGCTGAAAAATCCTCAGTATAATTCACTTCGAAAAACCGATCTTTTACCTTTTTTTTAACCAATTCACACAAGCAAGACGATAATGACACTGAGACGCAAGGGATTACTAAGAGAAAGAAAACACATTAGAAGGATCTAGAAACCCATCCTTTAACAGGGATTATCCTCTACTAGTCCGTGGAAGAGTGTGAACCCGATAATAGGTGAGCTTGTCTAATAGTATTGAGGAGAAAAACATAATAAATAAACTGTCAGTGTTCAAAAGAAGACGTTAGAAGTCCAGTGTTGAACTAGATTTTACAATGAAACATAAAGCCAATCCTAAACGAGAAACAAGAGATAAAACTTCGTTCCTATTCGAAACACCAGGGAGGAGTGTGAACAAGTAATGATTAATCAAACATCAGAAAATACATATAAACGTCAACTGAACTAATAAATAGCCATTAAGATAAAATATTCAGATAAAAGATCTAAAAATATGAGAATAAATTAATAGGCGACTTTTTGATACTTCCATACAAACGAACGGTACCAATTATTTCACCGCATACGAGGTTACGTGTCTAGTTGATTCTGGGTGTGTTTCATGGTAATTATCGGTCGTGTCATCGTGGGTTGCTGCTTTGCCTGACTTAAGAGATTTGATGGCGTTGGTGATCATATTCTTGGTAGACGGGGAACAGTGTTAATGTCGAGTTTGTTAGGTAGTAAAAATATTGGAACGGATGGTGCGATCTCTTGAGTGTTTTCTTAAAGAATTCCGCCCATCTTGCTTATATATATATATATATATATATATATATATATATATATATATATATAAATTTA
>CAHIKZ030000891.1:437500-562500 GCA_903632075.3 Acanthosepion pharaonis | reverse complement strand
CTATCTATCTATCTATCTATCTATCTATTTATCTATCTATATCTATCTATCTATCTATCTATCTATCTATCCCCATTCTGTTCCTATCAGTCTGTCTGATTTTCTATCTATCTATCTATCTATCTATCTATCTATTCTATCTATCTATCTCATTCTGTTCAGATATCTATCTATTACAGTCTGCTCCTATCTAACTATCTATCTGTACACTTAGCTAGATAGCTAGTTCAATAATTTAATATCCACCTATTTATTTAACTTTTCTAGCTATATCAGTATTTTAATATCTATCTATCTATCTATCTATCCATATTAAAGAAGACGCTCTTTTTATTTATTAAACAGTATATTCATTTACCAGCCTGGATATTTGACAAAAGTTATTTTTAAAAATGGTGCACCTTCCGGTAGGATTCGAACCTGTGTCACCTGAGAAACCGACGTTAGATTCGATGTGTTTTTAGACTGAATCGGCCAGAAAAGTTCTCGCCAATCAAACATTTCCGAATAATGCCTTATAAACGCAAATCTTCCATAGATTCTTAAAAGTTTATATCATCTCAGTTTCGTATTCGAAATAAAAAGGCCGGCAGACGAAAATAAATAGATATACAGTTTAATAGATAAACGGAAATTCTACTCAAATATGAGTATCCACTAAAAATGACATTTAAATGATAAAATATGTCGGAATAACAAATAAAATATCCAGTACTTCTTTACAAAGAATCAAATGAAAAAGAATAGATTGATCTCGTTTGCATTTCTTGTAGGGAATTATTACATTTGCAACTCTAATTCCTCCACAGACCGCAACGTTCCTTCTCTTTAGCTACTTTCATTGCAAATGTTCAGATGATCTCCACTGTTTTGATTCAACAGTTCAGATATTTACAGCTAGGATCCGCTATGTTATGTCCATCGAGTCGAATCACCCACATTTCCGCCGTATTCCATTTGTAAGGAGGAATTCCGCTCAGGGTTCTTTTTCTTGAGAACGGCTACTTTATTTTGTTTTGTTTTGTTTTTTCTGCGGTTTATCAACCATTTGTTGATTATTTGAAGACAGAAAAATACTTTTAGATTGTAAGAAATTGTGTTTGTCCAGACAGGATGTTAACGAATAGATTACACCAATTTATTCTATACTCTCTCAGATTTGTGTGTGTGTGTGTATGTGTGCTTACCTGTCCATTAAATAGCACAGGTAAATGTTAGTGATTCTCTGACAGAAGCAGTTACATTGAAGACTCGCATGCAAAATCACAGGAAAACTGTTTTTTGATGGAAGACAATAAGCTTTACTTTTATAGATTTATCCAAATATTTCCGAATAAGAAACACAAAAAGTCTAACGGTTTGATTGATTCGTTTTTTATGCTTTATCAACCCTTTGCGTGTTATATAAACCCAGTCTGGTTTAGTCTGGAAACCAAAAATTCTTACAATCTAAAAATATTTTCTGACTTTAAATAATCAACAAACGGTTGATAAACCTGTATGAAAAAAAAAAAAATGAAAAAACAAAAAACAAAACAAAGTAGCAGTTTTCAGGAAAAAAGACTCCTAAGGGGATCTTCCTCCTTACAAATGGAATACTGGGTAAATGTGGGCAATTCGACTCGATGGATGCATTAACTAATCCATGACTTGTGGGAAAGTAGATTCATAGCATTCCCAAGGATATTTGCGCGTAGGTGAATATAACGAACCCAATGGGGATTGAAACCCGTCTTTCCGACTAAAAATTCCGAGCCTTTATCCATTACACCATCCAAGCTTGCATCACCTGTCAAATCCCAGACAATCACCCATCTAGGTACTGACCAGGACCGTGGTGACTTAACTTCGGTGATTGTACAGTAACCGGTATTTCAACCTGATGTGATTGCAAGCCTGTTATATTGCGAAGCAAACTACCGCGTAGATGATTGCCCGCACACTACAATCTTTATGTTTTCAATTCAATGATACATCACTGTAGATCCTCTTGTCATATTCAATTCTGTATACCTCTTCTTATATTCATATCGCGCATTGCCTCATCCAATAACCCCCTAGAAAGAGTGGCTTTGAAAGGACTGAGTTTTTGCAAACAATAAAGAAGAAACGAAGCCGATGTCTACATCTTTGAGTGAAGTAAATAGATAAGTAAATAGATAAGTAAAATGATAAATAAATTGATAAGTGAGACGAGTTTCAAAAGATGGAGAATGATTTTATTATCAAAATAAAAACAAAGAATGGATGGAAACTTGAAATAATGATTGATTCATTGGTTTTATTACAGCTTATCGATCTTTTGTGGTTTATATCAAATCAAATTATGGATTTGGTGTGAGTGAATTAATAGTATTTTTTGTAGATTTTTCCAGATAAACGTTTATTGTTTAACCTGGTTAAAGGGGAGACCGTCCAATAAAGGCAGCCTGAAAATATAATATATTCAAAATAAATTATCTACTGTCAAATGGATATTTTACATTTTTTTTTAATTTTTACATATTTTTTAATTTTTACATATGATACGATGATTCTACAAGATCAACATCATAATCTGTTACGGGGATTTAAAATTTGAAGGAAAAAATATTCGCTAACTTACAAAAGAGGGCCCACTATACCTAAATCTGTTAAATAGAATTTTGCAATAAAAATATAATTTTATTGTATATTCCAAATACATTCTTGTATATTCCAAATACAAAAATACTAGATTAAGATTTTGTGTGACTTTCTTTAGCTTGAATAAATGGTTTAATCTACTGCGGTAGAGATAATCTACAAATCCATTATTAATTCCGTTGGTATACGATTTCATATTCTCTGGATACTCTCAGCAATTCGTGGATTCTTTAAATGAAAACTTATCTTTTAATTCTGTCCACATTTGACCGATAGTATTTATATCCGGACTTTGTGATGGCCAATCTTTAAATACGTTTACATTATCATCAGCAAAATATTGTTGAGATGCAAGTGTTTTTTAGTCAGGCTGTAAACAAATTTCGTCGCCATTCAAAAAAAGAATCTTGTGTTCTTTCAGCGATGTTATTTAATATGATTTAAGTTCCCGAAGTGTCATTACGTAGCTGAATACCTGAACAGCTCCCCCCATTATTCTCGGACGCATGCCAATTTATGTGTCACTGCAAAGGATATTCCTACCCACCCAGTGATATTGCAAAGGTATGCCATGTCTTCATTTGATTAAGTTTGTACTTTGTCGGGCGGTAGTAGAAAAATGGTTGCCCCTTGTAGTTATGCTGTTACTATCCAAAGATTCGCGGTTCTACAGAAATATTTTAGAAGACCAATGATCACAAAAGCCTAACCTTTAGATTTCAGGCTGATCTTCTTGTATTTCCAGATAGTTCTTACTTTTGCGACCAGTGCCATTATTTGTTCTGTTCTTGAAACGCTTTCTATTCTGGGGCCCACTTTGCTGACAACCAACCCAACATATTTGAATTGGCTCACTATTTTAAGTTCTTGATCACCAAAATTTATATTGGGTGAAATTTTCTTCTTGTTCGTTTGTTTAATGGCACATCAACTCCGTATGGGATTTTAGATGCCAAAATTTACTTTTCTTGGGAGATTTGGAGTAATAAAACTATATAATTCTGCTTTCACAAATGAATACATGGTAGATGATACTCAGCTTTTGGGTATATACATTATTATGTGGACATAATTACTAGAGGTGGTGATAGAGATTTTCCAAGCTTAGCTTAAATGTGGCACAAGGCCGAATGTGTGGGCACCCAGTGAGGATCGAACTCACTATTCATTCGTAATTGTTTTAACGAGACAAGCTTGTAAACCATTACACCACCTAGGTGCCCTTTGACTTTCTAAGCGTAGTTTAGATGTGGCACAAGGCCGGAAGTATGAGGCACCCAGTGAGGATCGAATTCACTATTCACTCGGAACAGGTTTTTAGCGAGGCAAGCTTGCTAACCATTACACCACACCGAGGTGGCTGTAGAGGTGGTGATATATGTGTATCATGTTTTGATTTTCTGAAGTTATATTTTGGAATAGAGAATGATTTATGAAATTGCAGGATATTATATGGATTAAGGTTATGTTCTTTACATCCTCTATGTGTATTTAATGCCAAATTCAAAATATTTTGAAACCAACTACAAGCTCATTATAAATAGGTATTGTTGGTAATGTTTTTATATAAAAATGTATTGCTGGTATTTTTACTATAAAATGTATTTGTATCCTGAGATACGGTTTTACTTGACTTGGGAGTTCACTATTTCACCATAATTGGGACCCTAATAAGGGCTACCAAACCGTGTCAGGGTGAATCTGGGAACTGCAGTAATTACGTTATGTAGTTATGCTGTTACTGTCCAAAGATTTGTGGTTCTGCAGAAATATTTTAGAAGACCAATGATCCCAGGTGTCTAACTTTTAGATTTCAGGCTGATCTTCTTGTATTTCCAGATAGATCTTACTTTTGCGACAGGTACCATTAGTGGTTCTGCTCTTGAAATGCTTTCTATTCAGGGGCACACTTTGCTGACAACCAACCCAACATATTTGAATTGGTTCACTATTTCAAAATTTATCTTGGATGAAAGTTTCTTGTCATTGTTCGTTTGTTTTAAGGCACATCACCCCTTACGGGTTATTTAATGCCAAAATTTACTTTTCTTCTGAGCTTTAAAGTAATAAAATTATCTTTCTCCAACCATCAATCTTCATATATAATACTAGCCTATACTCTGGCCTCCAAATTTTACTGTACATCTAGCTGGGGTCATTTTATTTCGGGATTCATTTTCTTTCGCTCTACAAACAAAATTTCACATATTAGGGTACAATTTTATTTTTGTTTAATCGCTAAATTCTATTTTACTTCAGTTAAATGGGTTCCATATTTCATGTAAACTGGAGCAGTCTGATCTACATTTCAAGATTAACTGCTATACATCCTATAATTTTCATGAAGAATGCGCTTACGGGAGTCTACTGACAATGAATTGGGTCGGTTACATACATCGATCCTTTTTTCTGCAGTAATGTATTTATATTTTAATCATTTTAGGGACAGTCCATTGTTGTAACATTTTAGGACGGCCATATCTGGATCGACCTGATATATCCCCGGTCTCTCCAAAGTTCGAAAGTAATGTTTTTATGTTCTAATCAATTTAGGGACAGTTCATTGTCGTAACCTTCAAAGACGACCATATCTGGATCGACCTGATATATCCCCGGTCTCTCCAAAGTTCGAAAGTAATGTTTTTATGTTCTAATCAATTTAGAGACAGTTCATTGTTGTAACCTTCAAGGACGACCATATCTGGATCGACCTGATATATCCCCGGTCTCTCCAATGTCCGAAAGAACTTGAGAAACTGCAGATCTTGATGTTCTAAAATTTGTAGCTATTTTTCTCTTGCTCATATTCTCGAATATTCCTGCAATCTTCATGTTGGTTTCTTTTGTGTTTTTGCCAGGATTTTAAGTGAATAATTTGTTAACGCAAATTATGCTGATATAAATAATAATAATAATAATAATAATAATAATAATAATAACGCTGAAATGCAATTAACTTTGTCTTAACTTATGCAAACAGATGCAAGCGTTATGCCCGAGAATCTTTGCAGTTTAGCGAATATTTTGTCGATTAGTTTTTAAACCACCAATACATTACGGCATTTAATGAAGCAGATAGCAATTTTAGGGGGACACATTATTAATTTAAAGGAAATAATTTATGAAAAAATATTATAGTTTAATATGGAGTTTGGCTTTTGAATGATATTGTACACCCTTATACAAATTGAAAGAACACTTTAGTTTCTTTCACCATATGTTCAATTTTAGACCGACAGGTGTAACAGGGCGTAATCGATTTCTATTTTTCCTCAGATTAGACAATTTGTAGTGGTGCGCAGTAATATGAATCTATTTTTGGGGTGTATGATGAAATGTGTTTGTCTCTGAAAAATATTACGTCATCCCTGACTGCATCAGATTTTTCTCGGGTCCAGACACTATTGTCTCGACTTTCGATTAGTTGTCCCACAGACATTGTCTGCAATGTACATTACTCCGAGGAACCGTACGAAAAATGTAACTCTTTCCCGAACACACTGACAAGCCCTACCAGTGAACAAATCATAGTACTATAAATTGTCCCGGAAATATTCCTGATTTAAATGCAATCGAGAATCTCTGGTCAATCTGCAAAGAACGACTTCGTGGAATGGACATACGAAGTACTAACATGTGAACTGGGTCATCTTTCATTGGAAAAAAAAATGAAAAAAGTAAATAGTAATAGAATTATTCGTTTTTTTTTTCACTTAATTTGCCCAAGGTGTATATACACCTTTACTGAATATAACGAGCTCGACTAGAATTCAAACACTGATCTTCGATTTCTCATTCTGAACCACTTACACCATTCGCACATCTTTGAATTAAGGGATTTTATTCAAACAGCTGAAAAAGAGGAATCACCAATATTTAAAAACAGAGAAAGTAACAACGTTAATAATATTCAGAAAATAATGGCGAAAAAATAGAAAGACTTAAACAAGCAAAAACTGGTTTAACATTAATGGATAAAATATACAGTAAAGAAAATAAGATAATTGATAAAATTCACCTAAAAATAAGTGAAAGCAAATACTGTCAATTCAATGTTTAACAATGCAAATACACACGCACACACAAACGCACACAAACACAGAGACACATGCAAAAATAAAAGGAGCCACACGCAAACTAATCTGAGAATGAATCGATCACTCATGTTCTTGTCTGGTGAGGCTTCATCAGCATCTGAATTAAGAACCCTAAGTTCATCTTGTCTGACATTTTGACCCTCACGTCGAATCGTACGCGTGAACATACTAACATCTAACTCTAAAAAAGGAAAAGGAAAAACGATACAAAAAGAAAGAATGCCTCAGTCTATACAAATAGCACCAAACATTTCTTAAACGTACGACCAAAACAAATTAATGGTCTCATCTTGTAGATTCTTGTTTAAGAAATCCATTTACATCTACGGTTTTCTGAGTAGAATGGCAAATTGTTCGCTTGGGGTCGGCGTCGACTGTTGGCGGAAGTATCAATGGACGGAAAGCCTAGTCGCTAAAATATATTTGAAGCCAAATATATCGTCAAACCAAACTCAAGCCGTTATCTTTTTCTTGCTTTCATTTTGATTTCAAATCTCACCTTTCATATGCAAAGAAACCGGCTCGACGCCTTAGAGTAAATGGTTAAGGAGATAGTCTCCTTTTAACATTGTGTTCAATTTTTAGGTGATACTGAACGATACTGCCAGACAATATATCATTTTGGACGTTTAATGATAATCACGTACTCATTACAAGATACATAATTTATTCCTCATCAAGTGTCTTAAACTTATCACCCCCTTCCAGACGAAGCTAATAATCGTTAATATAGAAATGGGATTGTATTTAATCATCTCTGTCATAAACACCGTCGTCAATGTTATGGTTGAGTGCGTTTGCAGGGTTGTTGCGTAGCTGATTGGCTAAACAGCTCCCTCCATAATACTCAGTCGCTTGCCAATGTATGTGTCACTGCAAAAAATATTCTTACCCACCCAGTGGCACTGTCAAAGTATTTTACCACTGTTTCCCATGTCTTCATTTGATTAATTTTGCACTTTGTTGAATGGTAGTAGAAAAATGGTTGTCTCTTGTCATGTATCGATACTATTTCAACTTCTTTCTTGGGGGTATGATGTCTTCATATGGTACTATTTATTATCTGATTGTATCTCGTACTGTGTTATTTGTGATGCAGTCAATGTTAGAGATACCGGGAATGGTTCTGTCGCATCTGAATTCTTTTTCATGGATATTTAGGTCTAGTTATGCTGTTACTATCCAAAGATTCACGGTTCTACGGAAATGTTTTAGAAGACCAATGATCACAAAAGACTAACCTTTAGATTTCAGGCTGATGTTCTTGTATTTCCAGATGGTTCTAACTTTTGCGATCAGTGCCATTATTTGTTCTGTTCTTGAAATGCTTTCTATTCTGGGGCCCACTTTGCTGACAACCAACGCAACTTATTTGAATTGAATCACTATTTTAAGTTATGATCACCAAAATTTATATTGGGTGAAATTTTCTTCTCCTTGTTCCTTTGTTTAATAGCACATCAACTCCTTATGGGATATTTAATACCAAAATTTACTGTTCTTGGGAGCTTTGAACTAATAAAAATATATAATTCTGCTTTCACAAGTGAATACACGGCAGATGATACTCAGCTTTTATGTATATACATGCTTATGTGGACATAATTACAGAAGGTTGTGATATATATGTTTCAAGTTGTAGTTTCTGAAGTTATATTTTTGAATACAGTTCGATTTATGAAATTGAAGGATATTATATGTATTAAGGTCATGTTCATTCCAATCTTTTATGGGTTATTTTATGCCAAAATCAAAATATTTTGAAACCAACTACAGACAAAAAGTGTTGATGGTCATTTTGTTATAAATAGTTATTGTTGGTAATGTTTTTTATATAAAAATGTATAGCTGGTATTTTTACTATAAAATATATTTTTATGCTGAGATACAGTTTCACTTTGCTTAGGAGTTCACTATTTCCTCATAATTGGGACCCTAATAGGGCTACCAACCCGTGTCAGTGTGAATCTGGGAACTACAATAACTAGTAACTGTTTCCACGCTCCTTAAAACTTTCAATCTCCCAATCAGATATCTTGCTGCCGGATGTAGTTCATCGTCATACCCAGGATTACTCATTGGTCGTCATGATTTTTTTTTGTATTAATCTCCATGCTATATCATGGTACACCGTCAATGGTGTCTGCAAATTAAAGGTCTTGTGATCTCCGATACTGACTGTGCCCTGGGACTCCCCAAGACCGGAAATCGTTCAGCGTTAAAGGAATTAAATCAAACACCTAAATCATCAGAGAAGATGAAAAAGACAAAATTCGGATTCATTATGGTACTTACTCCAGTTTAAGCATGTACAACTTACTCAATAATCTAGAATTTTCTAATAGAATCCAGAATAACCTCAGATGCAACATTTCTCCGTGAATTCTAGTTTCGTGGCAGAAAGATATCCTCAGTTGTAACACACACACACACACACACACACACACATAAGATGGCGATAGGTAAATTATCGCCATGTTATATTTTTCATTTCGTGTATGTATATCATTTCTTTTTTTTATTTTGTCGACTGAACACTAGACTAGATTCATTTGGTCACAGTCTGTGAGCAAAAAGAGCACCATGACGGAATTCACTCCGCTAGAAATTTGGAAAAGGCTGTACTAATTGACATTCGCGTCGGAAGCTCCATTACAAACATGTCAAATGGTTTGGGTGTCAATCTGAGGACAATGCATAGGATTTGGAAATAGTTTAATGAGTCTAATAATTATTACGAAGGTACTGCAGATCGGAAAACTCTGATCAATCTGATAAAAAAAGAACTACCGAATTGGTTTGTGCGGGTCTCAGGTTAAACACGGAATTCTACAACAAATTCATTGTATTTATCTGAAAATTTAATTTTCCTATAAGAACAACAATTTTGTAAAGAGTTGGATGAGTCCCATGGTGATTGTGAAGGGGTTTGGAGTGATCACTAGTGATGGCGATGTTATGCCTCCAATTACCTTCTTACAAGGCCTCAGACTCAACACAGAGACATACATCAAAGAGGTATTGCTGACCTGCACGGATAGGGTGTCTACTGGAATTCCTTATCTCTGGCAAAAGGACCCTGCACTATACCACATAAGAAGGAGAGCCAAGTCATGGCTGTCAATTTCTACGACCATATCACTTCTTATATCCGGCTACCTTACACCACAGATTGCAACCCCCTTGATTATTATGTGTAGGGCGAGAGACAAACCTAAAATACCTTGTGGCACCAAAGATGAACTGAAGGTAAAGATTATGGCAGCATTCACCAACTTAAAAAGGAGACCGTCCAGAAGAGTTACAGGAGAGCCGTACATGTTAACTCTTATTCCTTTATTTAACGTGGAAATCAGTAATTTTTTGTATTTGAGTCTATAAGTATTTACTTGCTTCGGGGATAGTTAAATAATACTTGTTTATGTTCGATCCTTTCAGTCTTTACGCATTTATTTAGTTCAGAAATAGGTAAATATTAGTCGTTTATGTATTTATATATGTATCCATTTAATGTCTTCGGTAATTTGGACATAGATAAGTGTTAATTATTTATATTTGAATCTAAATGCATTTCTTTGTTCAGGAAGAGGTCAATATTGCTGGGTGTTGGTCGACTACTCATCATATATCTGGGTTGAATACCGGATAGGTAGCATTATACATAGCGTATCTCGGAGAAGCAGATCTGGCTGAGCCCATCCTTCTCCTGGTAAAAAGACACCACTAATATCCTTCAACATGAAACTCACCTTGGACAACATCCAGAGGGGAGAGTTTGTTTCATGATAAACGCAATCGTCAGGCTACCTGCGTTATGTTTTTTTGTGTAACTATTTATGTATATAGGATAGTTAACCATTGTGAGGGGTCTATTGTTTTGCATTGTGGGTAGTCTGTTTGTTGTGGATTCCGAAATGAAATTCGGTCTCCAATGAATGACAAACGCAAGAAATAAAGATGAGAAATTAGATGTATTTACACAATAATACAAAGGGTAATACTGTTAGTAAATCCAAGAACGCGGTTAGTAGCAATAACATATAGATATATACAGTCTCAAAGTAGGACTTCCTTAGAGTCTACGTACTTGTAACTGACTTCTACAAGCGGTTACCTCACACTATTACTCTACCTCCAACTCAATCACAGTCTCACTCTTCTTAATCTCTCACCAATCTCTGTATTCTGACTGACTCTGGGTATTTAACGTCAGCAGTCCAAGTAACATTATATGAAAAAAGGGAGGACTCCATAACACCCCCCTCCTTAGATCACTTTTTGGGGGGAGTTAGTATTTTTGTCCATCGTTTGCTGAAAAATTGCTGGTGCAACCTTTATTCCGAATGGCAGTCTGTTGAATTTGTACAAACCTTTGTGCGTATTAATGCAAAGGATTTTCGTACTCTCTTCTTGCACTGTGATTTGTAGATAAGCCTCACTTAGATCTATTTTTGAAAATATCTTACCGCCGTTGAGGTTTGTAAATATCTCCTCTGGGCTCGGTAGTAGGTAATGGTGGTCTTTTATCGCCTTGTTGAGTCCCGTCGAAAAATCTGCGCATTCGCGGATTTCCCCTGAGTTCTTTTTTACGTAAACCACCGGCGCTGCCCACTCGCTAAACTCTGTTTTTGATAGAATCCAACTTTGTTCAAGTCTCTCCAATTCTTTGTCTATTTTTTCTATAGTAGCGAACGGTACTTTTCGCTTCTTTTTAAAAATTGGTTGGACATTTTCTTTTAATTCTATTTTGGCCTTAAATTTGTTGCATCGTCCCAACCCGCTCGAAAATACCCCAGGAAATTGGTTATATAATTCTTCCTTCAGTTTTATAGTATCTGATGGTTCAACCTCTAACCTTTTGCAAAAAGAGTTGATAGGTAGGTCCCAAACGTTGAACTTCTGCATCCAGTCGATACCTACTAGATTTTCAGTATCTTTCATGACATATATCTTAAGTTTTTTTGTTTTGCTGTGAAATTTAACATTCACGATTATTTCTCCCTCAAATTTTATTCGTTTGCCTGTAACCGACTTGGCAATTTTTTGTGTGTGTAACATGGTAGGTCAGTTGAGTTTTCTCTTTGTCTGTAAGTTGATTATCGTGAGGTCGGAAACCGAATCCAGTTATAATTTAATATTTTTATTTAAAATTTCTAGTTCCACATATTTCCTTCCGTTGGTGTTTTCATCGCTATTCATCCTTGTAGCTCTTATTCCATTAGTATCTTTTCTATTTCTATTTTTATATCTAAAGCGGCAATCCTTTTTCCAATGTAGTCCTCCACATCGATAACATGCTGATGGAGGGGGCTTATATTTCCTTCGATATATTCGCTTTTTCTATTATTATAAAATTTATTTTTTCTTTCCGGGGAGGAGGGGTGAGAATCTTTTTTCATTGTCGTAAAATTTTAGTTTTCTTTTCGGGGAGGGTGAAGAACGTAGACTTTAGTTTGTGAGAAACAGCTGAATCTTCAATGTCCTTTGCGTCTTTCTTTATACTTAGACATCTCTGGCAATCTTCCGATAATTGCTGTAATGTTAGACCCGATTCATTTTGTAACTTTGCAAGCATTCTTCTACGCATTTCGCTATCTTTTGTAGAAAACAAGAAAGATGAGACATTTGAAATTGTTCGGGGTTTATTCCGCTTGTTTGAAGTCGTCACAATGTTTATTTACGATTGCGGCAAACGTGGAATAATCCTCATTATCGCCCTTTACCAGGTTAAGGCATTTCCACCTCCTGTGGAAGAGTGATGTTTTGGGGCTGAAGAGTTCTTTAAGACATGCCACTGCTTCGTCAAATGTTAATTCGTTCGATTTTTTGGCAAGATATAATCAACGAACTTTGTATATTCTTCAGTTCTTTATTTTCTAAGCAATAGACGTAGCTTTTTTGCTTCTGTCCAATTTTGACAGTCTATGTTAAAGATATCTTCATGTCTTCTGAAGTAATCTCCAAAATTTTTGTCCTCATCTAGACAATATTTGAAAATCTCTATGGTATTCCACACTGTATCTTGCGAAAATGTTGCCTCTTTTTCAATATCTAATTGCTTGTTGCCCGCTACTTTCAATATTAGTTCCTGGAGCTCTATTTGTCTTTCTAATTGCTTTTGCCATTTTCTCCCATTCGTTCTTGTAGTTGTAATTGTTGATCATTTTGGTATTTTATCAGTTCTACCAAAATATTATAAAAATCTTCCATGGTAACTCAATTTAACGTATTTTTACTCCTCGTAAATGTTTGTCGCTAATTTTTGTGGACAACGAAAAAAGGATTTTTCTTTTTCTTCTTTTCGTGTGAGTTCGAATCGCTCGACGGCAATTTGCTTGTTAGACGACGAGGGAATATTTTTTTTGTTGATTTCCGCGTGTGTTCCAATATTCGTCGCCAATTTGTTTGTTGGACGACGAGGGAATATTTTTCTTTTGTTGTTTTCCGCTTGTGTTCGAATCTTCGTCGCCTATTTGTTGTGGATTCCGAGATGAAATTCGGTCTCCAATGAATGACAAACGCAAGAATTAAAGAAAAGAAATTAAATTGTGTAAATACACAATAATACAAAGTGTAATACTGTTAGTAAATCCAGTAACTCGGTTAGTAGCAATAACATATAGATATATACAGTCTCGAAGTAGGACCTCCTTCTACAAGCTGTTACCTCACACTATTACTCTACCTCCAACTCAATCTCAGTCCTCACTCACTCTCAATCTCTGTATACTGTCTGACTCTGAGTATTTAACGGCAGCAGTCCAAGTAACACTCTGGTCCAGTCCACTTATATGAAAAAGGGGTGGACCCCATAACACTGTTATATTAACCTAATGGATATATTGATGCGTGGTAACGCTTGTATTTCGAATTTTCTAGGGGCTATTAAGTGGGAATAATTGTGGATCCTGATGCATTTTTTTTATATTAACCGTGTTGCTTGTTAATTATTTTATAGCAAGGTGTTACTACGTTTTCTTGTGGTTATCTGTGCGTATGTGGTTTGTTAATTTGTTTATTATTTATTTGTTTGGATGAATGTATTTAGGCGTTTTTTTTTATATTCGTTTATATTTGTTCGTTTCCAGTTTTCGATTTTAAGTCAATATTTGTATTCCTCTCTGCATTGTGAGATCATATATATATATATATACATACACACATGAGATCTCTTTCTCATTCACCCTATCTCTCTCTCCCTCTCTCTGTCTTTATATATATGTGTGTGTGTGTGTGTGTGTGAGAGTGAGTGTATGTGTGTGTGATAAAAATATAGCCTTGCTATATTTATGGGTTGAAGAGCTCAATATTAGTAAAAATCTAAAATCTAAAAATGGACATTGAGGCCGTGACAGTCTGTTTCATCCTTAAATGTAATCGTCAATACCAAAATCTATTCCTGTCTTATTCTTGTGGTTTGTATGCATTTGTCTTTTCGTTGTTACGAAGAACAACATTTTTCATACTGAGGAGAGCAGAGCGCTTTTCAACCAAATTTTTATGAACATGTTGCAGCTGCTGGGCGTGAAAATGTGCATTAATCTATCACTGCATTTTAAGTAATTTACATTAATAATACTCCAACGACCTCTTCATTCGCACATCTAGCTTTATTTTGGAATCAGTTGTGGTCATTACTACGTGTCAATAGAGAGATTTTTGCTTTTAACATTTTCTTATGTTACTATACTCGAAATGCATTTAACTAATATGTAGCATTAGTAATGAGGAAGGTACATTTGTATACATTTGTTTTACTGGGCGGATGCTAAGTAACATTTTGACTTCACATACCATAATTTCTAACCATCCTGGCTATGACGATAAACTACACCATGTCCTGGGTATGACAATAAACTAAATTTGCATTTTTGTAAAAAAATATTCATCAGCAATAAACTTTCTAAGAAAAAAATTACTACCAGCAATGAATTTTTGAAGAAAAAATATTAGCAAAATTACATTTTTGGAAAAACTATTAATAACCAACAATACGTTTTTGAAAAAAAAATATTACCAACAATAAAAATCTTGTCGGCATTAAATAACCCATTGAAATTGATATGCCGTAAAACAAAATAAACCAAACCAATCTAAACCAAAGAATACATATTCTATTCATTCGAATCTATCCTGAAAATGTTGTCGGCATTAAATAACCCATTGACGTGTTGATATACCGTAAAACAATATAAACCAACCGATCTAAACCAAAGAATACATATTCTATTCATACGAATCTACCCTAAAAATGTTGTCGGCATTAAATAACCCATTGACGTGTTGATATGCCGTAAAACAAAATAAACCAACTGATCTAAACCAAAGAATACATATTCTATTCATACGAATCTACCCTAAAAATGTTGTCGGCATTAAATAACCCATTGACGTGTTGATATGCCGTAAAACAATATAAACCAACCGATCTAAACCAAAGAATACATATTCTATTCATCCGAATCTACCCTAAAAAATGTTGTCGGCATTAAATAACCCATTGACGTGTTGATATGCCGTAAAACAAAATAAACCAACTGATCTAAACCAAAGAATACATATTCTATTCATACGAATCTACCCTAAAAATGTTGTCGGCATTAAATAACCCATTGACGTGTTGATATGCCGTAAAATAAAATAAACCAACTGATCTAAACCAAAGAATACATATTCTATTCATACGAATCTACCCTAAAAATGTTGTCGGCATTAAATAACCTATTGAGATTGATATGCCTCAAAACAAAACAAATCAAACCAAAGTTACGTTCTGAGTTGGATTTACCTTGGAAACCTCAAGACAGTTGCCTTGTGCCAAATTTAAATATCGACTATGCAACGAGTGTTAACGACACATGGCAGAATACTCCTGAGACGTCGTCATCCAATGAGCCACATTGGTGTTATAGCCAGCTGTGACATTGAAACAACCTGGCTGATTGTGTACAGTTAAGGCGAGATTTTGCTGGCGAGTCATTCATATTTTGGCACAGTTCCCACGTGCCACGTACCAAAGTCGGATTCTATTACGACGGGGGATATATTAGCTTAGAATCTCAGGATAATGGGCGAACAACATCTGAAAAACATGTTTTGCTTCTTAAGGAGCCCGACGTGGTCATTGGCGGAAAAGTAGGCTCTGACTATTTTCATCACACACCGACAGCGTGTCTCCGCGAGAGAGATGTGAAACAGGTACTTTCAAAATTTGTTTATATTTCTCTGTCTTTATTTGGACAGATATTAACAGAAATTATTCTGCTTGTCTCGTTGACAGTGGTTCGCGTCTCATCAAAATAAAATTAGAGATATACTAAAAAAAAAAAAAAAAAACAAATATGGCGTCGAGCGATCTGGGGAAATGAAGTGAAAATTGATATGTTTGTATTTAGACTTCAACCAGACGTAAAAGTTATTGGAACACAATCATTATAGAACTGCCAATATGGTCATGTAAGTGTGATCTTGGAAAATCTGATGCTCACAGGACTGATTGAAGGCAAGAAAGTCAGAGGAATGTCAAGGAATAACATACGTAATTGGATGGTGGGACAGGGTGTTAGACATTTTGATGACGGTCGTCCTCGAGTATAGAATCCAGAGGTTGGCAGTGAATATTTCGGAGACAGTAGGAAAGCGTACTTTAGGTTCGCAGTGGATATCGCAGCAGAGCGTAGTTCTTCCGTCTGTCATGTTCGTCTCACATGTTGGCTCTGGTCATTCCAGTAGGGTAAACAAATATGGCCACCTTTATACACGACGGATACAGTGTTCTGCGGCTTCTGATTGGTTATATCTTCTATTGGAAGACTATATAGGGAATTAAGTCATTTTGACTAATACACTAGTTACATACATCATATACACAAAAAACTGTAACACAGGGTTTAGGGAGAAATAACAGACATACTAAATTTATCAAGAGCTACAAGAGAAGTTGTGGATAATCATGGTCGCCTAGGTCCTGAGGGGTGACAGCACATAAAGAAGAAGACGTGGTCTTCGTATATAAGTAACAACGCTCGTGCCTCAGATCTTTTCGGACATGAAGAAGAGACTTGAAGCAACAGAAAAATATTTCTACAGAAAGATGCTGAAGATACAATGGACCGAACATGTGAGCAACAACGAGGTTTTGGTGAAAATTGAAACTTAAAGACAAATTATATTATCATCAGGAAGAGGCAGAAGACATTTCTGTAGCACTTAATGAGGAAGAAGGGCTTGGAAAATCTGATACTCACGGGAATGTTTAATGAGGGACAGAGGAAAGCAGAGCGTAACATACTTGAGTAAATATATGGTAGGACAGAGTTTGGGAGAACCAAAAAAAAAAGGGAGAATTTATTTAAGGGACACAGCACATAAAGGTTTAGTCTCCGTACACAAGTATCAACGCTCGTGTCTTCAATATTGAAATCTTCTCTCTCTCTCACACACACACTCATTCAACGAACAACTCTGTCTCACAGTGAATGCAAGCATCTTTTTTCACTCCCTCTTTCTATCTCTCTTTCTCTCTCTCACATTGACCAAACAACTCTCTCACACTGAATGCAAGCGTCTTTTTTTCTCTCTCTCTCTTTCTCTCTCCCTTTCTTACACGAACACACTGTGTTTGTAAATTCCTTCTCTCTTTTACACACTGACTCTTATTTGATTTAACTCATCTGAAATGAATATTTGTTCACAAGACATTTCTGTATTTACCGTCCATATATCCATATAATTTCATTTTGGCAGTTGAAATTTCTAGTGAAGATAATGAGGAAAGTGTGTTTGGAGAATTTAAAACTCACAAGGCTTATTGAAGGCAAGAGAGATAGACGAAAGCAGCACATTACCTAACTAATGAGCTTGTGAATTGTTGACAGAACATGGACTAAAAACACAAAAGAAACACTACAAAGGGCAATATATGGGGGAGAACCATGATCGCCCATGTCCCAAAGGGACGCGGTGTATACAAGAACATATATGTTGTGTAATTTCTGAATACAATATAATCATAATCTGTATTCTTTTTATCATGAACGTCTTGTTTTAATTTATGTTAAATAAATATTCTATAGAAATTGTTATGGGACTCGAGGTTAATTTAAACGGGATTTTTAATGAATATAAACTGTTCTCTAAACTGCGTACTATACACAGACATCCCAACCCTCACCATAATCTTGAATGAGGACAGCAACAATTCTAGTTGTAAATGGATCCCTCGAATGGATTGGAAAACATTCCAATAGTCTCATTAAAGGGATTTTTGAAACGTACATTTTCTTTATGGCCCTACAGTAGGAAAGAAATGCATTGTTGATGAAAAAATACAGTGAAATAATACAGTTTTATTTCGTTCTAACTCAAAGAAACAGGCCAAAATCAAAATACTTGGTATCGATCTAGACTTTTTCTATAAATATCTTAAATTTAAAACGAATGTCTCTAACAATATGCATGGAATTTATTGAGATTTGAAAATCTATTTTCAATAGATAATTATATATTTGAGATTTTTTGACAAAGCTCACAAGAAATCATATTTCATGTTCGTTTATTCTAGAAGTATTATCACGTGACTTCCATAAAATGCAAAAAGTATTATTATTATTATTATTATTTCTTTTGATTTATGGTGTATATTAATTTCTGTCCGGGTCCCAACAAGAGACCTATGCTTAGAAATGGCATCATGATATTTTCCACTGAGCTTTTATTGATAAAAAAAACGAAATAAGAACACACTTATTTTACATAGATAAAGCCTTTCATAAGGTGTGGGGTGTAATGTGAGTACAATTTATTTTTTGTATTTCTTTAAGGCGTCACTGAGTCTGTCTGAACGTTTTCCGATCAATCCGAGTGCTCCAAATACAACTGGAATTGTCATGTACCACAATTTTGAGATTTCGATTTGAAGATCCTTATATTTTGCCAATTGACTGAAGATATTAAAAGATACATAGCCAATAAGAAGGCACATTTTGGTTTGCTGATCACAATGTCTGGACAACTAGATTTGATTTTTTCTTTCTGTGTGTATTGTAAAGTCCTATAAAATTATTACAGGTTCTATCTCCGTAACCGGTTTTGGGTGGTATTCATACCAATTTTTGGCAGTTTCCATTCCATCAAAGTTGCAGATTTTCCAATGCAGATATTGTCCACTGAGCCATGCCTAGTTTTATTTTCGGTGAGTGCCTTTAAAGTGCGACCTGATACAAAATAGTCAATTGTCTCTGGATATTTATCTCAGGATCTGAATTTGAGGCTAACCTGGTCTATGTGGTGTTCATACCAATTTCCGGCAGTTTCCTTTCTTTAAAGGTTGCAGATTTTCAGGGCAGATATTGGTCCATACTGTCCTACCGTATTTTATATTCAGTGGGTGACAATACCGTGCAACCCGATACAAGATGGTCAATTGTTTGTGTATATTTATCACAAAATGTGCATTTGGGCTAACACAGTTTTTCAGTATGTGTGCTTGGTAATTTCTAGTAAGCAAGCATTGATCCTGTGCAGCAAGTATAAAACTTTCGGTTTAAGGTTTTAACCCTTCACTACGTAGGCACTGATGGGTACGGGGTTTGTCTACATCAGCTTGTTTGGTACGAGCAGAGTATTGACCGTGAAGCGGTTTATCTTGCCATCGTTTCTGTATCTGGTCGGTTGCATTTGTCTTTCCTTTCTTTTTTAATGTCTTGCTGCAGTAGGTGCATTACGGTTTACTTGCATGTCTTCACCCACATGAATTTCCATTTTGAATTGATTGACTTCATTCATTATTAAATAAAGTTTCTTACTTCTTTCATATTCTTTGGCACAGATCATCATCCAGTCTTCTGTAGTTTCCAGGTATCTTCGAAGGTCAATTGTTGGAGTTATGTTGAACTAATCCTCTTCATATCTGGGCACATACAAATGATCACCATCAGCCGTACGATGATGAATGCGGTGGCAAGTGAGAAACTTTCTCGTTTTGGCGTCCATTCCCTTAATGTCAGATATCGTCTTATTAAAGATGTTGAAACTATATTGCACCTCGGGAACAGCCATGTTTTTTTTATGGTTGATATTCTGTTTTGTGAATTCAACTCGATATTCATAACCCTATGCAAACGTCTGTAATTTTTTTACTTTCTCCTTCATTTGGGCATGCCGTATTCTATCTCCTTCGCAAATTCCTAATTACCTATAGGCTTCTTGTTCCAGTTCCCTAATTTTTGTGACAAAATCAAGATTTATTTAGTGCTGTTCTGTGATTCTCCCTTTCTTATGTTACTTCTTCACATGTATCTAATCTGAAATCCATATCTCTGTCGTCACAGAAACATTTTACAATATTGAGGAAACCCTTCAGATAATTATCAACTTTGAGATCATCCATGTAATATAGGTGATTAAATACTTACTTGTTTACATTGTATCCATAGCTATTATTGTACAGTTCATGCGTTATTGGGGGTTAAGAACTGACAAAACTGAATGAGTGACAGGGAGTATCCTTGAAAAATTCCTCATCGGATATTCAAACAATTGGATATGGCAGTGCCTTTGTTGCGATTTAAGCATAATGTGGTTTTCCATATTCCCATGCAATGTTTAATGAAATTTATTATTACTCAGGAGAATTTGTACATTTCCAAAGCCCTAAGGATAGAAGAATGTGGCACACTATCAAGGGATTTATGGTAATATGTCCATGCTTTGCTGAGATTTCTGCCTCTTTTCCTGCAATTTCTCAGGGCCATTTTTATCAGTAATTGATCTTTGTAACCATATGAACCTCTCCGACATCCGTTCAGTCCAAAGAAAAAATGTTTTCATCGAGAAAAATATTCTTCAGGACAGATGTTATGGACAGAAACTATAATTAATGGGATAATTTGTTTCATCCGTTTTAAGAAGGAAATATGTAATACCTTCAGTAACACATTTTGGGACATCGTTGGGATTATTAATTAGTATTGATTAAGTTTGTGCAAGTTTTTTATGCATTGATGGAATATGAATTTCCTCCGAGGTTCGTAGTTATATTTTCCCATTTTTCATTCATCATCCTTTCTTCTTCTTCTTCTTCTTCTTCTTCTTCTTCTTCTTCTTCTTCTTCTTCTTCTCATTATTATTATTATTGTTTTTATTTCCTTTGATTTCTGGTGAGTACACATTTGTTTCCGGGATAAGCCCAGAGAACTAAGGTTAGAAATGGCATCATGACATTTCCACTGACCAATTAAGAAAAAAATAAATAGATAAAGTCCTTCGTAAGGTGTGGGCTGTATTCGTGAGACCATTTGTAAAAAATTCCTTTAAAGCATAGGCTTCCAGGAATCCCTTTAATTAGTCTAATGGGATATTTTCCAACCAATCCTAGGGCTCCAACTACAACAGGGATTGTTGATGTTCCCATGTGCCACATTTTTGAGATTTCTATTTCAAGGTCTTTGTATTTTGACAGTTTTTGAAGATCTTCAAATACACATTGCAGTCTGCAGGGACTGCCATATCAATAAAGAGACACTTTTTTGTTCGCGGTCTCTAATAACAATATCTAGGCGGGTAGATTTGATTGTTTGTCTGTATGTATTGTGTAGCCCCATAAAATTGTAAAAGGTTTGGGTGGGGTTCAGAACCAATATTATTATTATTATTATTATTATTATTATTCAGAGTCCTTGTCAATACATCAGTTGTGGCTTGTAGCAGTGACTGGAGATCAATTTACGTGAAGAATTTTCACTTTTCTGCTATTTTATTTTTACATCTTTCTATTAGATTTAAGGATATACAGGTAAAGTGACGATCCTGGGTAAGGAAAGTAGAATGAGAAGGCCGATTTCACGTTTCAACCAGGTTTGTCTCGTCTGCTTTGCACGAATGCTCTTGTAAAAGACATAGACATGTCTTTTCTCCCCAGCTATGGGTTAAAAAGAAAGGTAGACTGGGCTTTCTAGCCTTGCGTGGTAACCAGATTAAAAGAAGTGAAAATCTGAAATCCAAAAGGAGAAGTGAACGGGAAGCCCCTCCATTATGTTATTCCAAGAAATTCACTGAAGAATTGCAATAAAATTGAAACATATTCATATACTCCCGGAATATTAAGAAAATCTTCAAGAGAGAGGTATCAGATGACAGCAGGCTCTACTAAAATCCAGTATATTCATTGCTATATATTATTGTTGACGTGTAGTGTATTCCATTTAAAGTTTTAGCAAGTGTCTTCAAATCTTCAGCACTGTTTTCAGCAATCAC
Source organism: Acanthosepion pharaonis (assembly GCA_903632075.3). Classification (NCBI taxonomy): domain Eukaryota; kingdom Metazoa; phylum Mollusca; class Cephalopoda; order Sepiida; family Sepiidae; genus Acanthosepion; species Acanthosepion pharaonis. The sequence continues at coordinate 540,523 of CAHIKZ030000891.1, read as the reverse complement.
TATTGATTAATCTTTTTAGTCTTCACATCAAAAGTGATTGGTTTTTATATCTGGTGATCATTTCTCAATAATTACGATGTAATCTTGATAGTTACTAATTCATGAATCTTCCATTTATCAATTTCTGATTAATATTACGACCCTTCAGATTTGGATAGTATAGTCAAACACATAACCAGAAAATTAGTTTGGTTTGTTTTGTTTTACTGCATATCAACCTCAATGGGTCATTTAATGCCGATAACTTTTTTTCCTGGTAATATTTTTGTTTTGTCAAAAATCTATATCTCTTAATTTTTTTTCCCACAAAAATGTATAGCTGGTAATATTATTTTTTCAAAAACGAATAGCTGGCAACATTATTTTTTTTCAAAAACGTATAGCTGGTAATATTTTTTCAAAAATGTATGGCTGGTAATATTTTTTTTCCAAAACATATTGCTGGTAATATTTTATTTCTTCAAAATTTTATTTTTGGTAAGAATTTTGTACAAAATATGCCTGGTATTAAAACCTATTTTTACACTTTTATAATGCTTTTTACCTCTGATTTTGGGTTAACTATTTGCCCAAAGCTGGGACCTTGGGTACCTTACTCCTTTAGGTAGATTACTCCTTTAGGTAGCTTACTCCCTTGGGTACCTTACTCCTTTAGGTAGCTTACTCACTGATTCCTTAAGGCTTAAACATGTTTTCTGTGTGCAAGATTTTCCATGCCTTCTTTCCTCATGTTGTGCCCAGTTATTTGAAACTGTCCCTTCCTGATTTTAATTATAAATAACCATCTTAAAATTGCTTAATTTTATACTATTTATCCATGGTGTTCGTGGCATCCTTCTCTAGTATCTCATCTCTGTTGCCTCTATTCTCTTTCTCTGTGACGAAATCGCCCGGGCGATGTGCCTCGAGGGGACATTAGGCATCAAACTCACACCCGACCAAGTGGAATTGCTATATACGATCCATCGCCAAAGATGGAGGTAAAATGATCAGCTCTCTGTACTACTTTGCATGCCATCTATTACCTTTATAAAGCCAGATAAGGCCAAAAATGGAATAGATTTGTTAAATATGGGGGGTGGGGAGCCGCCCAGAATTCACTTTCCAGTTTTTAAAAGAGAGTTCAAAAACGTCTTCGAATTTTGGGAGGAGAAGAATTATTTTCCACCCCTCTCTCTCTCTCTCTCTCTCTCTCTCTCTCTCTCTCTCTCTCTCTCTCAAAGGCGGGATGCACGTCGTGTCTCTCACTGCTCTATTGCTACTACTATGACAAGTGCTCTGAAGAACTGGAATTCCAGGCTCCACAAGTTCTGACTTCACGGCTAAAACTCGCTATACCACTTACATTGTAGGAAACTACCAAAATTCTCTCCGTATTCCGTCGATGAGAAGTAAGTTCCATAAAAACAGCTTCTTCACACGAACCACTGCCCTATGGAAAAGACTCCTGAAAGGTTGTTTGCCCGATCGCTATAATCTTAATTTTTTCAGGTCTTGAGTTAATCATTATCTTTCCCTCTTATCCATATAAGCTACGCCTTGTCATATTGCCTCTATCTTGAGTGACTCCCGTGCGTAGTACAAGATGAAACTTACTGTAAAAAAAGTATTCACTGCCATATATGAGGACTAATATAACACGTCAGTGCTCTAACAGATTTTTTTTGTAACTGAGTTATCAAAAACAACAGTAAAAAACCGGAAGTGGCTTAGTAACAAGTTTATTATCTTTTAGTACAGGGAAACATAAAGTAGTATAGAAACTAGGGAAGAGAATGTTTAGCTGTGAATGACTATTGATGTAAGTGTATGTTTATATCTTTCGTCCGACGGCCGTGTTCATACTTGTAAGGAAATATTATCCCTCACAAAACCTCCCCTTTTCAGATTTCACATCTTCTGAAGACCATAACTATTTCTTTTTAGGATCTTTTTCCAGGATTTCTGTTGGACGTCTTTTTCTTTTACAAGTCCTTTTAGAAAAATTTGTTTCTAGTATTGGTACGTCAAATACATCGCATAATACCTGCATTGGTTCTTCCAATCTTGCATTTCTACTGTCAGAGTAGCTTTTCTTTAATTGGTTAGGTGGCGTTTATTTACCCAACTCGTACCTTTCATATATAATACTCTGCTAAAACGTTTTGCAATTACACCTTCTTCCCAGGGTTCCTTATTGTTTTTTTTTTGTTTTTTGTTTTTTTTCATGAAATTTAAAGAATATATTTTCGCCTGGGTTAAAATATTTAACAGTATCGGTCTTCATTTTTCTGTCCATTTTTTCTCAGGCAACAGTCTATCAAATACAGATTTTGTCTTTCTCGCAAACATCAAATCAGTAAGAGATATGGCTGACACTGTGTTAAGATTAGGTGTGATACGATATATTTGTAGAAATTGTTGAATTTCTATTTCTTCTGAGTCACATTTCCTTAGAGATCTCCTCAGCGTATTAACAAATATCTCTGCTAATCCATTTGCACTTGGGTACAAAAGGCGGGGTTTTGATATGGTAAATTGCAACAGATTCACAGACATTTTAAAATCTTTTGACGTTAACTGTATTCCATTGTAAATGCATTTTGGGAGACAGAACCGCGCAAAATGTTCGTACAACAAATATAACAAGAACGTTTTATGTCGATCACTTACACATTATCTAGGTACCTTCACGAGATCGCTAAAAAAAGAACATAGCATGATGAAAAAGACGCCAAACTTGACGAAAACAAAATTATATCGTCTAAATGTTTATGTTATTATTAAGAGGAAAGGTCAAAGTATTTTGAGGGTATTGTTTTACATTTTTTAATCGTTCCGTTTGGCAACTTTTTCATCATGCTATTCTCTTTATTTAGCGATCTCATCGAGGTACCTATCTTTATCAATTCTGACCATTTTGTAAAACAGTCAACTACGACAGAGTAGTAAATTCCATTGAGTAGTCTTCCAAAATTAACAGGTAATCTTTCCCACAGTCTATCGGTGGCAGGCCAGTTACTAAATTTTATCGGAGTTGACTTAGCAGCGAGAGAACACTTTCTACACGATTTCACCAGATTTTCCTTAACCATATTTGGTTAATACACATAGCTACGCATGACGAATGTCATGCTTGAAATTCCTCGGTGTCCCATACGGAAATCATTTAATGCCCGTTTCTGCAATAAAACTGGCATAACAATTTGTTCTACATATAACACTACCTCATCAAAATAAAGTCCTACTATTAATGTCCCCTTTCTTTTTTTTGTTCATTTAATTTCCACCTTACTTGTTGTTTCTTTTCATTAATAAAAATATATTTTCCTGCTCTCATTTTTATATACCGAAAATTACTGGTAAATTCAGTACTGAATTATATAACACATTTATTTATTTCGTTTTGGTTCCGTAATGCCGCTGTCACCGTATTTTGTAACTGTTCACTAAATCTCGGAATGACCAATCAAACTAGATGGTACAAAATTACATTTTGAAATCATATTTGAAAAGTATAATACCTCATCTCTGCATCTATTGACAGTGTGGGTTGAAAAACATTTCTTTCATGCAAGAATTGTTATTAATAGACGGTGATAGGTTTTTTATTATATAGTATAAAAAAAAAACTGCCACCAGTTCAGACCTTTATAGTCATCCTCTATCTACTCTATCGCTATATCGATGGCAAATTCTTAACTTCCACCAGTTCAGACCTTTAAAGGTAAGCCTTTCTTTCTGTACATTATCGCTATTTCTATTGCAAAGGTTCAATCGAGCTACATTCCTAAGTGCCAACTGTTCAGACCTTTACAGCTCAGCCTCTCTCTACTCTATCACTATTTCTATGCCAAATGCTCAAACGAGATACATTCTCTTTGCGTCCTATCACTGAATCTAACTAACGCCTTTATCAAGAACACATGGCACAGTGGATAAAGGCGTTAGTTAGATCCAGTGACAGGACCCAAAGAGTGTGAGTTCAATACCTGGTTAAGGCGGTGGAGAACTTTGGGAGGGGAATTAACAGGAGATAATTGACATCCATTAGACATGGCACGTGAACCTAGAACAGTCTACCCCAGTGAGCGAAATAAAGCTTTCAGCTTGACATTCCAATCACCTCAAGAAGGCCGTAGCGTATAACGGCCGAAACGTTATGATAAACATGGCGACAAAGATGAGGACAATAACTCGAATAATGTAAATAGTAAAACAGCCTCATTCATAAGATATTGCCTCAATTGCATTTTGACCATTCTTCTGTTGACCTATTGCCTCAATTCTCCTTTTCATGTGAGGGCTTTGTCCAAAATTCTCTGTTTATACTTCATTTCCAACATTTCCTGTTTCTTAATAATGGGCTTTGTTTCTAGAAAGCATCTTTCATCGTTCGACATTTTCATCATCTTCTATCGCCATTGTGTTTATGATGGCGAAATCCGAATTCAGGACTTCTGATTGGTTAGTGATTACGTAATGTTTTTTTTCTCTTGGCCAATCTAATCATATATATTCAAGCGTTTTAACTATAATAAGGTAGATATTTCTTCTTTTCTTCTTCTTCCTTCTTCTTCTTCTTCTTCTTCTTCTTCTTCTTCTTCTTCTTCTTCTCCCACTCCTTCTTCTACCACTCTTTCTCACGTGATGAAATAGCACCAATCACATTGATTACAATTAATCTCATTTGTATTTTTGTTGTTTATTTCTTCAGTTATCTCTATCTCGGTTTACTAAACTTCGCCACTACACACTCTTCCTTTCCCTTCTTTCAACTCGGTGTCATAAAACTTTTGTTTTTTCTCTTCCCCCGACACACGTCTCCCCGTACAGATTAACGTACAGAGATATTAATAAGATGTCAATATCAATTGACGAAATCTGGATGAATTACATCTATAACAATCGCGGCAAACAATTTGATATTTGTTGCATGTGTTGTGTCTGCCAAATTGACACAGACACAGTATATTATGAAGGGAATAAAAATATTTTTGATAACAGATCCGAAAATAGAAGACAACGGTCAGTGACCGAATGTGGGTGGTAAGTGAGAGAGATAGAGGAAGAAATTGAAGAGAAGGAAATAAGGAAGAGAAAAAGCGACCAAAATAAGACGATTCTTCTGGAATTGAACAAAAAAAGAATGAAAATGAAAGATCTACAGCCAGTTTAAAAGGAAGTTAAAAATGCAAAGAGGAGTAAAGTGGGAAAATGGAAGATAAATATTGAAAAATATAAAAAAAAAGAATTAAAAAAGAAAGAAAACAATGAATGACATGAAAAGTAAGAAAGAAAAAAACGAAAGAATTCTAGAATAAATGCGCGATAACAAAGAAAAATTCAGTATAACATAAAATGTCATCAGAATAACAACAACTATGAAATAAATCGCTTAAACCACCCGAGAAATGTAAAATAAAACACAAAGATGAAAAAAAATATTCATAAAAGAAAGAAATTGACCAAAGATAAAGAATTTATAATCATTTCTAAATATTAAGGATTAATACCGATTTAGAGTTCACCAGCGTCATCTACCAGTTGTTTAAAGTTTCGAACTCTGCTTTAAGTTTCCTTAATTTTCCTCAGTTGATGATTTTTTTTGCTGTCAGCACCCGTTGGCATCTGAGCATCGGGCTCTTCATCTTCTCTCCCTATCCCCTGACTCTCCCTATCCCCTGACTCTCCCTATCCCCTGACTCTCCCTTGGTGGCTGAGATGAATGCGAATCAAAGAGAGTTTAACAAGAACATTACCGTGAATTTGGTAGAATACACTCTGCAACGGAGAAGACCCACACACGTGGCCAGAAGCGATCCCCCTGCAGCTCAAACGATATTGAGACAGGTGAGATCTGGCAAATCTGGTTGAATCTCGTTGCTAGATACTTGGTCTGTCAAATTTTACCTTGGTTACGCAAGCTCAACTGGCGCTGTCGCCTTCCATAGGACTGGCCATTGAGATCTTGTATATCTTTGCCTATTCCAACTTTGAAGTCTTCGGGTTGGTCGTATTCAGTCTGGTCCTTCCTCTTCGATCTTACCGCCATATATATATATATATATATATATATATATATATGTGTGTGTGTGTGTGTGTGTGTGTGTGTGTGTGTGAACGGTGTCTGCATATAAATAAAAATATATATAAAGTATATATGTTATTATGTATATATTATATGCTCGGTACTTATTAGAAAGCGCTCAATATCAGAGATAGAGCTAACATATTAATTAATTAATTAGTTTGTCTGACGATCGCAAAAGCGTGAAACCCAGAGTCACAAACTCACATCAATCCAACCATATATATATATATATATATATAGTTTAGCTGCTGGATTATGCAATTTAAATAGTTTGACAGTATGTTTTCATTAAGACATATTAAATTATTTAAACAGGTTTTGTTTATTTTTTTTTAATATGATCCTTTCACTTCCACAGACAATTTTCTTAGTATCGGTATTAAAGGAAGATAGAAAGTTACTATATTCATGCATATTCATTTATTCCGAGTACTTTCGACATTAGCATAATGTCATCTTCAAGGTCTTGTTTTATCGGTGTTTTGTTTTATCTAACACTGATTTGTTGTTTATCTCGAAATTTATTTTCAGATAAACACAACAAATGTAATATAGGCCTCTATGTTGAGTCTGAGTCTCTCATCAACAATCGGAAGTTCTTTTCTTATCAGAACGATCACAGTTATTTTCCGAGCTATTTTCGACATTAGCATAATGTCATCTTCAAACCATCATTACTAATTTGGCTCTTTTCAAATCCTCTGCACTGTCATCAGATTGACACACAAAATCTCTGAAATGTTCGTATTGGAGCTTTCGGCGCGAATGCCAAGGTATACTGTATTCCATTGCCAATTTTCTGGCGGAGTGAATTGCGTCATGGTGCTATTTTTCTCACACACGATGCCGAACTGCCCTTACTATACTGTACAGTCGACAAAAAAATAAAAAATAAACAACATGCGAAATGAAAAATGTAAAATGACGAAAATAAAATTTTACATTTCTAAATCCCACACGGATACAGTCTATGCACCGGGGTTGAATAAGACTAACGTACTTCTCGTTGGTTGAAATAGATCTATACCAATCCCATATGAGATCATTTTGGCAAAGAAAATGATAAGAACGGTGAATTATAAGGATAAGGAGAATAGATACAGATTACCTTGATTTTGAAGAGGTGAAGATGAAAGTTACAAATTTACACTACCTCGAACATAAAAACTTTGTTAAAAGTGCTATTCGGATTCCTGGAAAGTGGGTGGTGTTTCCTAGCAGTAATATTTGTTTTTCTTACAAGTTTTGTAAATTCAATAGACTCATTGAAGGAATTTCGCGTAAGCCATTAATAGAAATCCCTTGAATGAGTCAAATGGAATCTTTTCCAACCAATCTAAGGGCTCCCACTACAACAGGGATTGTTGGTGTTCCCATGTGCTACATGTTTGAGATTTTGATTTCAAGTTCCTTGTATTTTGATAGCTTTTTGAAAATCTACATCATTATTATTATTATTATTATTTCCTTTCATTTCTGGCGTTTACACATTTCTTTCCGGGTCCCGCCCAGGGACCTAAGGTTAGAGATGGCATCATGACACTGTCCAACGACAAAAAAAAAATAAATAAAAATTACATAGACAAAGACCTTCGTAAAGTGTGGGCTGTACTTGTCAGAACAATTTTTTTTATCTCCTTGAGGCATTGAATTCCAGGAATCCCTTCAATTAGTCTACTGTAATCTTTTCCAACCAATCCAAGGGCTCAAACTACAACAGGGATTGTTGATGTTCCCATATGCCACATTTTTGAGATTTCTATTTCAAGGTCCTTGTATTTTGACAGCTTTTTGAATATCTTCAAAGATAGACTGCCATATCAATAAGGAGACACTTTTTTTGTTTGTGGTCTTTAATAACAATATCTGGCCGGTTGGCTTTGATTGTTCTGTCAGTGTGTATTGTGTAGTTCCATAGAATTGTAACAGGTCCTATCTCCGTAACCGAGTCTGGGTGGTGTTCATACTAGTTTCTTTCAGTTTCCTTCCCGTAGAAGTTGCAAATTCTCCAGTGCAGATATTGGCCAACTCGATCATGCCGGATTTTATACTGAATGGATGCCAATATTGTGCAACTTGATACAAGATGATCAATTGTATCTGGATATTTATCACAGAATCTGCATTTTGGGCTAACACAATATTGTAGTATATGTGCTTGATAATTCCTAGTTAACAAGCATTAGTCCTGCGCAGCAAGGATAAATCCTTCAGTTTCAACCCTGCACTACGTAGCCACTGAGGGTACCGGTTTTGTCTACGTCAGCTTGTTTGGTATGGGCAGAGTATTGGCCATGAAGCGGTTTATCTTGCCATTGTTTTGGTATCTGGTCGGTTGCATTTGTCTTAGCTTTTATTTTTAAGTATTTTGCAGCTTCAGCCGTATTATTATTATTATTATTATTATTGTTGCCTGCTATTCCGTGTGAAACATCATCAGCGGCATTCACTGCAATTAGTCTTTACTCGTTTTTCATTGAAAATCAAATTAATCAAATCTCGATTCAAGTATTTTGACTTTCACGTGTATTATGCTTTCAGGACTTTGGCAATCATGGCTCTCCACAGTTTCTTTTTTTCTGTCTCTTAATCCCTTGCTTATCTTTGGAAGCCATCTTTAGCCATTCCAATGCACCTTTGAATCTCAGTTTTGTACTTTCTCGGTTGGAACATTTCCCAGATGTTTCTCAATGTAGGACTTTAATTATTATTATTATTATTATCAAATCATTCGATTTCTGCTATGGACACATCCTACCAAGTCCATAGATCTAAGGCGGTCTGGTATAGTAAATTTCATGATTTTCTCTCCGATGAAGTTGCTAGCGTTACATAGACAAAGTTCTCCTTAGTGTGTGTGCTTAAATAAGACAATTTTCTGTATGTCTCTTAAGCTGGGGTTTCCAGCTTTCAATGTGTTGTTTTGTTCCATTTTTTAATTTCCAAGTGCAATCCACTGGCTTATTCTTGTTTTCAATTTCCACATTTTTTTCTATTTCAATTTCCAGGTCTTTGTCTTCCTTGGTTGCTATAATCCGCTGGACAAACCTATCAATTAGTAGGCAAGTTTTTCTTTCTGGTTTTTGATCTTTTTTTCTGTCTGTGTGGAAGAATGGTGACATCTTCTTTTCTGTAACCGGCCATTTCAATGTTTGCCATTTTCCAATCTTGTCAGTTTTATTGCTTTCGATTTTTATATTCATTTGGGGCAAGTATAGAACATCCTGAGATTAGATGGTCTATTGTTTCTTGGTATTTGTCAGATGTTTTTCAATTATTATGGATATTTGCCTGAAAATTATTATTATTATTATTATTATTATTTTTTTTTTTTTTTTTTTTCGTTCCGTGTTTCGCCCAGAGACTTAAGGTCAGAAATGGCATCATGACATTTTCCACTGATCAATTTAAAAAAAAAAACAACAAAAGAACACGTACTTTACATAGATGAAGCCCTACGTAAAGTGCACTCGCGAGAACATTTTTTTTATATCAATCTTACATCATTTTTTTTTTATTTCTTTCTTATACTACTTGGAACAAAAAAAAGTTTCTTAAAATGCAACTTCTTTTTTTTTCATTTGGAACGCGTAAAAAAATAAGGGGCTATTCGGCTTCCTGGAAGTGGGTGGCGTTTCCTAGCAGCAATATTTGTTTCTACTAATCTATTATCCAGTTACACGTTTTGTAAATGCAAAACATATAAATGGAAAATAGAAACACAAACAGAAATATAAATAAAACAATTTTAATAAAATGTTATCTGCAGTTGCAAATGTAAAATGGATTGATAGACACAAAAACAGAAATACAGCCCTGGGTAAGAAGACAGACTACATCCGCGTCCTGGGTAAGACGACAAACTACGTCCAATAGCAAGGCCTCTGATCGGGTGATTTTGAGGAGTGTAGAACCACCTTTTAATTGCTGATGTTTCCAGGTCCACCAGGACTAGGGGTAGTAGCACATTTTAGGGCCCAAAATATGGGCAAATTGTTAACCCACCCAACTAGGGTCAAAACAAGTGTAATAATATGTTTTAATACTAGCAATACATTTTTGAATTATTACCAGCAATGAATTGTTGAAGAAAACAATTATTATCATCAGTATATTTTTGAAGAAAAAATATATTATCAGCAATACATTTTTGAAGGAAAAAATATTACGAATACATTTTTGTAAAAAAAAAAAATATATTATCAGCAATATATTTTTGAAGGAAAAAAATATTACCAACAATACATTTTTAGCAATAAAAACCTTGTCGGCATTAAATAATCCATTGAGGTTGATATGCCGTAAAACAAAACAAAACAAAACAAAGCAAAGCAAAGCAAAAAGTGAATTTTAATAATTTGCTCATATAAAACAGTTATCGGATTAAAACTAAATTACAGTGCTGTAGTTTCCACTATCGAATAGTTTGATAGAAACTCCGACAAAAGTTCAAAAAAATGTTTAAAAATCCTTTGAAAGACTCATATTAACTATTTATGGGTCATTTAATGCCGAAATTGAATTTTCTTGTGGGCTTTGAAGTAATAAAAATATATGCTATTCTGCTTTGACAATTCAATACATAGTAAATGATAGTCAGTTTTGTTCGTACATATACATGTTTGTGTATACATAATCACTAGAAGCGGTGATATGTGTGTTTATGCTGAAGTTTTGTTGAAATTATATATTTGAATACAGTTTGAGTTCTTTAAGAAATTGTAGGATATTATGCGGATTAAAATCATGAAAGAGTTCTTTTATGTAGGTTATTTGATTGATTTTGTTTAGCGACATATCAACCTCTATGGGTTATTAAATGCCCAAATCTAAATATTGTGAACAATTTTATGGCTTCAACAAAATATATTTTGAATGCAATTAATTGTATGCCTTCAACTACAAATAAATGGTAATTTATTTTTATATAAACATTAACTGCTGATATTTTACTATAAAAGTATATTTTTCTATTTTCATAGTGTTTTCTTTTTGTCTTGGTCCTCGCTATTTGCTATTTGCCGTAAAAAGTGCTACCACCCCGGGTCAGGGTAAAACTGGGGACAACAGCAATTAAAAAGAGGGTCGACGCTCTAAAAAAAACCGAGCTTTAAATAAAGACTAAAAGATTAGATTTACTATACCCAGTAAGCAAAATTCATGGCGCTTTTCAGACATAAATTATATTGATTGGAAGGGAATTGCATTTGTTTTCAGTAAAATCGGTAACGGTAGCCATTTTTTAGACATTTGTATTTGATTTGAAACAAATATTATTTACTTATAGCATAAAATGTATAAAAGCCTTTCCAAACTGCAGTTGCTTTTTTTTTTCATACGTATTAATTGATTTATTGACGGCGGGTTGACCGCCGAACGCATTGATAGTAAAGTATGGTGCAGCAGAAGTAAAGTTTCATTAGGCTTTTGTTTTTGCCCGTAAGGGGAGAAAACCTTAAACCGTGTGACCTTTTAAGAATAGATTTATCGGTCTGTACATCCATACTTCAGAAATTCTGCATATATATATATATATATATATATATATATATATATATATATATATATATATATATATATATATATATATATTTATGATTAGGAGTTTGAATTATATTTAAGTAATTCATCGAGTCTGGACGAAATATAGGACGAAACGGCCGTCCAGTGCTTTCTGCATTCTGTTGAGGTTTGACTCGATGAATTACTTAAATATAATTATCAAATCCTCCTAATAATTTCTATCATGTGTATGTCATTACTTGAACCGTCTTTTAATGCTCCAGAGTGAGCGGCTTGGTGATATTAGTCGTGGCTCCAGGGGGGCACAGTCCTATGGTTGGAGAGAAACTCAGCAGAGTTCCACCACGGAATATGTGAGCGAGTAGCGCTATATTGAATCTGATGAATCTGATTAGCAATTTCGTCGTCACCGTTGGAACAGTTGGTATGATGTTTGCTTGCCAACCTAACTGTCAGGGTTTCAATTCTCGGTAGTGGATTCGCACTGCTTATGAGTGCCAAATATAGGACGAAACGGCCGTCCAGTACTTTCTGCATTCTGTTGAAGTTTCAGATTCGATGAATTACTTATGTATATATCGAAACAAATAAAAATTCTTTAAAAATAGTCTTCCAATTGTAATAAGCATTAAAATATATGATTAGTTAGAAATTTTATGATTAGTAAGCATAGTTTTACTTAATAACAACATAAGAATGATCTCATCAAAATTTGACTTTAAAAGATTCAAAATCTTTATGATTTAAACTGTAAGAAATTAAAACAAATCTTTTAAAAACTTATATTGCATCGAAATTTTTTCTATATAAAAGAATGTCTTTAATCTATATTATTAATAAAAGCAATTAACAGCTTATCTAATTAAATAATGTCTTAGTTTTATTGCATTTTTCATTTTTCGATTCAGAACATATTTTCGGTAAGATGGGACCAATTATGCAGAGAAAAATCGGTGATTTAAATTCTTCAAAATGGCTTTTAAACTATTATAGTCACTAAAAATTATCTCGATTAATTTTTCAAGCTTTCAAGAGGGAAAAACGAATGTAAAAATAAGAAAATGTTTTTACCAAGATTATCGAATAATAAAATAATTCAAAAATCATTGCATTCGTTTGGGAAAAAAGAGTAAAAAATATAATTAAATCATCAAAAAATACTTTGATCCTTCCTTTTAATACTAACATAAATATTTTAGCGATAAAACTGTTTTTTATTAAGTTTCGAGCATGTTTTCATCACGGTATGCTGATTTTTAGAGATCTCGTGGATGTTACCTAAAAGATAAACAGTTTTGGCAAAACACGTCATCAGAAGAACCGGTGACTAGTAAAAATGGTAACGAGAATTGCGGAGTGATAGAGAAACTGGTTGGAAACCAGGAACTACAATAAAATACAATTTAATATTAAAACGAGAGAACAAATAAAAGAGGGGGAAACAGGTAAAACATAGAATAAATAGTTCCACGGAGTAGGAAAAAAAAAAGGAAAATATAATCCCCTAGTAAAGAAAGAGAGCGAATATTTTTTTTTTCTTTCTGTCGGCCCAAAAACGGTCGGTATAATTTAATATATACTGCCTCTAAATTTACAGATATTTTGTCTGCCGTTCTTTGCTCAAAATGTAAGCTTACAGTAGGTACTATTAATGAAGGACCTATCCTTCCGATCAACATACACATCCAAGAAGGAAAAAGACGAATCACATTCCTCCTACATAATGAACAAAAGAGACGGGTGGGGGGAATTGAATTGAAGGAGGAAAGTTTCAGCCCCTTCAATGGAACTGAAAGCAGAAAACGTACCATCACCATAGTGATAGTAAATATAGGGCCTGTGTCATTTTTCAAAAAGAAGGTTTTCGTGAAAACAAGAAAAATATTACCTAAAACTGGACACAGGGGACAGCCCATCAAAAGTCCGTGAATCTGGGTATAAATAATATCATTAAAACTGAATTACAACCCTCATTAATTGAATAAATGAATTTAAAAAATAAATTCTCAGAAACGTGACCCCCCTACACTATAAAGGGCATTTACACAGATCTGTAAAGTGCCCTGAAGATGTACATTCGAAACCAAACTGAGTATATCAAATGACACCATAACTTTGTCATTGGAGCATAGTTCAGGGTCTCTGTTTAAATTAGAGGACCAGAACAAATCTGGAACAAAAACAGAAGAATAAAGACCTGAAATAGGTTGTAATAATACAGCCAGCCACGTAATCATTGCTCGTTGAACAGTAGCCACCATTGACGGGGTGAATCTGAGAGGGATGCCTTCCTTGTGGACTTTCGATAAACCCTACATTCGAGGAAGCTGAGATCCAGTGGGTCTAATAAAATCATACACCATTTTGGTAAGAAGTTCATTTTAGAAAGCAGACGGTTTTGCACGTAAAAATTTTACTAATATTTTCACAAAAAATTAACCGTACGGAATTTAGATATATCATTGAACATGATCTCCATTTAACTAATATAGTCCTGCCTCTGTAATATAACAACCCCAGGGCCTTTGTCAGGTTTGGTAATATAAAATAAATGTCATTCCTGTATTTTAAGAACTTAAGTCGTCTTAAAGTGCACCCTTCAATAAGCGTGAAAATCCTTATTGACAGGAAGAGAGGAATATTCGCAAGTCCTCGAAATACACAGACACAACACACACACACACACACACACACACACACACACACACACACACACACACACACACACATATATATATATATATATATATATATATACTGTCAAAATGATCAAGGGAATATACACTGTCAAATTGATCGAAGAAATTCAGAGCAGCATGAAGCAATCCAGCTCTTATCGTAAATAACAACTTAAAAGAGACTGTTTGAACCAACACAAAGACTGACCAAAATTCATGTAAAAAAATAAAAAAAAAGACCAAATGAAAATTACGGACAAAAGTTAATTCCTTCATCAAGTCATTCATTTTCTATAGTTCACTGCTACTGATATGCAGAAAAGTTTTTTCTCCTGATGATGGCTATGTTGGCCGAAACTAGTCAAGGAATCTAAATGAAATAATAATAAAAATTATAAAGAATATTAATATACAACACAGTGTATCTGAAGATTTTATCTTTTTTAATATTTTCTATTGTTTATATATATATATATATATATATATATGTGTGTGTGTGTGTGTGTGTGTGTGTGTGTGTTTATATATATATAAAATCTCTATATATATATATGTGTGTGTGTGTGTGTGTGTGTTTTTATATATATAAAATCTCTCTCTCTCTCTCTCTCTATATATATATATATATATATAATATATATATATATATGTATAACCCTATTTAAAATAACATAACGTACTTTGAACATACATTCCAATCGATACTTATACAATTCGTTTCTTTTGTGTTGTAAAAAAAACTTTTTGATAGACTTTGTTTACGAGGAACTCTATGTCATTTCTTTCAGCTTAAAAAGAAAATTATCCTCAATAATATGTGTTTGGAGATTTTATTTATTTGCTTTTCACACATTTTCGAACACAACTACAAAATACATCACCGTTAACTGCAATCTTAACTGCTTCAATTCTTTGCTTAACCATTATCTATCCTACATATCCTCATAATAGGAACTGCTTAACTTCCTTCTCTTGCGTCCTTGCAACAAACTGATTTCGTAATCCTCTACGTTAAGTGACTCTTAGACGTTGTATTTGGTGAACAATAATAATAAAAAAAAAGTCATAGTTTTTTAACTGTTCGTGTTTAGGAAAGTGAGATCTTGTAACACCCTGAAATTATTTTTTCATGCGTAGGCTTGCTTTTATGTGGGTGGATAGCCATTTTTATGTATTCGTTTTCTTTTTCAATATACAGAAATCACTTTCTGTTCGTTGTCAGAAAGGTCACTGAGTTGTTATTCCTTTCTTTTATATATATATATATATATATATATATATATATATATATATATATATATAAAAGAGGCTCATTGTAAATGTAAGAAAGAAAACTAAAAACTAAAAGTAAACCTGACAGTTTCTGAATAAGAATTTATTGCTTTCGTGTTCATATATATATATATATATATATATATATATGTGTGTGTGAGTGTGTGTGTGCGCGCGCGTGCGTGTGTGTTGTTCTCGATTAATCCTTGACATTATTTGAAAGGGCAGGAAGAAAAAAATGAAAAGCGATGGTCACGTACATCGCGCCATTTTCAATAGACTGAAAGACAAAAACAAGAAGAAAAAAAAAGCGTAAGCGTTTAATTTTTTTCGTCTAACTTGGATTTTTAAGCCACTTTTCTTTCTGTAAACCGAAAATGAAGCAAAAAATTGTTTAAAACGTTATTAAATTTCAGTTGGGCAAGTCTTTCTTCCTAGCGAGATTTTCATATCAGGCATTTAAAATGACATTTAATATGCCAGACATATCACGAAAGTTTCGCAGCAGTGCACGTTTAGAAGAGCTCGTCATTCAGTTATTTATGACACCAGTGTGCTCTATTCTCATCAAGGGCACGACTTTAGTAGGCCTGACGATGTAAGGCATCCCTTTTAAATCCTCTGCCAGTGCGTCTACCCAACGGTCTGAACACATCTTATTCTTTTACACCTGTGTGCAAATCAATTAAAACAACCGATTTAGTTTCCTTTCCTTCACCATACGGTTAGTTTTAGATCTACAGGAGGGACAGGGTGTAATAAATTTCTATTTTTCTTCAGATTAGGTTATTTGCATTGGTGTGCAGTAAAATGAATTTATTTTCAGGGTGTATGATGAAATTTGTTTGGCCTTGAAAAACATTGCGTCATCTGTCATTCCGTCAAATTTTTATCTCATAAACACACGATTGTCTCGACTGTCGATTAGTTGTCCTACGACTATTGTCTGCGATGGGCGTTACAAGAAAGCGGGCAAAAATTGTAACGCTGCAGGAACATACTGTCAATCTTTACTAGTGGGCAAATCGAAGTACTCTAGACTGGTCCGGAAACTCTCCTGATTTAAATCCAATCGAGAATCTGTGGTCAATCTGCGAGGAATGACTTCGTGGAATGGGCATACGAAGTACTAATAAGTGGACTGGGTCATGCTTTATTGGACAAATAAGAATAAAAGTAAATAATAACGGAATTGTTTGTTTTGTTTCAATTCATTTGCACAAGGGTATTATATATATACATGCATGTGCATATATTTATATGTATTTTAAAGACGGTAATACTTTATATTTCTCTACAGTGAAAGTTTTGAAGAGCTCGTTATTGAGGTATTTATGACACCAGTGTGCTCTATTCTCATCAGTGGCACGCCTTTTGTAGGACTGGCGTTCTAAGGTCTCCCAGGATGTCTACCCAATGGTCTGACATCTTATATGATATAGTCCTTCTGATAGTAGGCAATCTTTGCACTCCACAATTTTGTATCTCTTAAAAAGATTTGTCTTTTGACTATCCTCTCCAATCACCATTCAAACCCTCCCTCTTACACAAGCTCTTTACGTAGTTTAAGTCGTCCTGTTGCCTTCATTATGTCCTATGTTTTACGCTTTGTTTTCTTATTATCAATCAAAGAAATAACAAAAGTCACTTACCGATTTTTAATTATCATTTTTTGTCAGTTTTGGGGATATTTTTCTTTTGTTATTTTCCTTAAAATGTCCAGTCCGTGATATTCTAACAATTATATAAGAATACATATATATATATATTCTTATATAATTGTTAGAATATCACGGACTGACATATATATATATATATATATATATATATATATATATATATATATATATATATATATATATACACAGAATTATTTTAGTGCACTTTTTCATTTATCAAATCAGAAGTTGTACATCGCTATAAAGAATTACGGATAAATTGACCGAATGTCATGTTCTATTAGTTCAGCTGTTTCAGTCATTGTCAACAACTGTTTCCTATAAAATAGTAAACGGAGAGATCTTGTCAGTTGAATTTAATTGAATGAATTCTTTCTGTCGAAATATATATCATTACGCGGATCGTTGGTTTACCCTGACGATCCGCGTAGGTGAAACCTAGGTATGTTTGTCTGGCTCTTTAGATTTACTTAGTCTGCTCTGCTTAGCGTATTGAGCACTTTGCTTAGTTATTTATTACATTACTGATGTCGGAGGTTTTTTTGTTTGAACTCTAAACTTACATTCTAGACGATTATTTTCGCCGGAAGCATATGTTCTTAGTTCTTTCTTTTTTACCATTTTTTCCCCTTCGGTATTATTTTGTTTATTTACAAGCTAAAACACCTAAGGTTTTTCCGGACGAGTATAGTTGCTTATATTTATAAGATTATATATATATATATATATATATATATATATATATATATATATATAAAATTATAACATAAATATGTTATAAAATCACTACAAAAATACCCATTTTGTTTCAACATCTCTGGTGTCTTATCAATCTATATATATTAATGGAATGGGTTTTATGTATGTAAGGAATTTCTGCTAGACCACTTTGAAACACCGGTTTTCGTACTATCAACGAAGTTAAGCAACGTCGAACTTGATCATTACCTTGATAGGAGATCACTTAGGAATACCAATGTAATTTATAACAACTCGGAATTGAAGGCAGTGAATGTTGGACGGTCTCCTCAAAGATGAAGAAGAGACTCGAGTCAGTGGAAGTATGGTTCTACAGAAGGATTCTAAGGATATCATGTACCAAGCGTGTGAGGTTTTGGAGAGTGGTGCAAACAAGGAAGAAGCCTGTACTTAACATCAGAAAGAGGCAGCTGAAATTTTTGGGTCACGTAATGAGAAAAGAGGGTTTAGAGAATTTGATACTCAGAGATCGAAAAGAGAGAAAGAGAGACAAGGAAAAGCAAGGCATGGCATACCTAGCGAGCGGATGCCAGAATATGGCCTGGTGGAAGTAGCAAAAGGACATAACTGAGAGCTACAAGGGATAGGGGGACGTTTAGTGTCATAATCGTGTACCTCTTGAAAAGACACATCACATAAAATAGAAAGACACCATCTCCTTTAGCATACTACAGAAAAAGAAATCAATTCTTTCTTTTTTTGTTTAATTTGTGTGTTTAAAATATATATTTAATGAGAGTGTGTCCAGACACCCTTTACAAATACCAAGTCAATGTTCAAGAGACATATATTTCCTCAACTTTGGAGATATGTCCAATCATCATGATCGGAAAGGGACTGATCCTTAGTAAGAATGGAAGATCGTAAAATTCATAAGCTCCACTTCTGTGGTGAGCTTGCCGAAGGAAAGAAAACAGAAATCAGATTTGAGAACAATTTAGAAATGATGTCTCTAGCCTGGATTAGAGCTCATGAAAAAGGGGATTTAGAATGGCAGACAAGAATCAGAAATTACGCGAAGGATATATAAACTGATGAAGGAGAATTTATACTCTTTGCATTATTCGGACTATTGTCCTCATCTTTGTCGCCATGGTTATCACAACGTTTCAGCCGCTGTACACTCCGGCCTTCTTCCACGGCCGAAACGTTGTGATAATCATGACAACAAAGATGAAAACAATAATCCGAATAATGTAAATAGTGTACATAATACCTCATCTCAGAAATTGACAGATACTAAAGGGCCGAAACGTTGTAATAAATATAGCGAAAAAGATGAAAACCATAGTCCGAATAATGTAAATAGTTTACATAATAGCTCATCTCAGAAATATTGACAGATACTGAAGGAGAATTTAACTGAAATTATCGAATATATTCAAGAACTAAGAGTCAAAAATGCAGTAGAAACTTGGCTAAAATATCATTAAAGGAGGCGAAATCCTTGATTTGCTATGGTCTCTTTCACGAAGGGAGCTCGTCTGCGTAGTGAATTCATCAATGAATAATAAGTTGCTCTGACCAATAAATATAGAAATGCCGAAATGAAACATGCACGCAACAACACACAACACCCCTATATATATATATATATATATATATATATATATCCAAATATATATATATATATATATATATATATATAGTGTCCAAATGATATATATATATAACTGATATCCATTAAATCATGGCACGTGGAATTATAACAATCTACCCCATGGTGGTTCTAGTTATTAGTCATCGTAACCAAGAGCTTGAGTGCACCGGTTTTACTTAAACTACAGATCAGCTGCTCTCTTCCAGAAACGGTAACTATGTTCCTTTCAGTATATTTGCAGGATAAACCTCATCTTGGTAAGCCTTTAACAAACACAATTGTGGCTGAGCAGGTGCCAGTGACAGGGACTTGCTAGCCGCCCTAGCAAATTGCCTTTTTCGAAAAATGAGAGTAACCGGCCTTGTATGTATGTATCTATATTCAACACCATCACCAACAAGGCGTTTCGACTTCTAAACAAAGGCTTTTCATATTAGTAAACACCGTTTCTCATAATCGTTCATATGGTCTTCTTTTTCTATCTATGGAACAACGATCAAGCAACCTTTTGCTCCATCTGTTATTGTTTCTTCATGCTAGATGTCCTGTCTCCTTCGTTTTTATCATTTAATCATTTCCATGTTATTCATAGACTGCAATTTTTCCTCGATCTATCTAAGCCATCGTCTAATATTTTTTTTTATTGATGTTATGCTTTTAATATATTTTCCAAAATATTTCAATTTCATTCATCGCTTCCGTACTTCAGGTATGGCAGTATTGATTCGATGTGTTATGCTTATTGGCCAAGTATTATTTTCTCGTTGGGAAATAATACGACAAAGAATTTTCTGGTACGACATGTCACAGAAGAACACCGTCATTGACGTTGTTGAAAGAAGGGCAGTTGTTCAACAGTCGATTCGAATTGGCCGCTGATGCTGCTAAAGTTAGTGGTATAGCTTATCATATGACAGATCTTAGGATATATGATATATACTATGATGTATCATGAAAGTCGATTCTCTCTGGAAATGATTAGTAATTTCATGCCACATTGATCTATCTGTATAAAAAATCCGATTATCCGGAGTATCAAACCTGGACGCAGAGATCTGTAATGCCTGAACGGTTATTTTTGAAACAGAGAATAAAGAAAAGACTCTTTCAGTTCGAAGTGACCTTTGCTCAACGGTCAGAGTTGAAAAGATTGTATCCAATGTCTGACTGACAAGCCAGAATCAAACATTTGCTGTTCAAAGCGTGGGAGAGACTGCCATTCTCGAATAGGCTGATCAAGGCGCGCCGGATGTTATGTCTGAAAACTCGAAAAAACACAATCATTTTTCGAGATTGACGGAAATGGATTGTCTCTAATATTTTCATTAAGTCCTCACCAAAGAAAATCACTTTCTATTTTTTTAAAATTAAAATGTAATTCTAATTTAAGGCATTAACGATGCCAATAACTCATACATATAATAGTTTGGTTTGGGCACCTCAAGGCGGTGAAATGGTTAACAAGCTTGTCTCCCTAGAACAATTACGACTGAGTAGTGAGTTCGATCCTCACATGGGCCTCATACTTTCGGCCTTATGCTACATCTAAGCTACGCTTGTAAAATCACAATAGGCACCTCGAGGCAGTGTAATAGTTAGCAAGCCTGTCTCCCTAGAACAATTACGACTGAGTAGTGAGTTCCATTCTCACTCGGTGCCCCATGCTTTCGGCCTTGTGCCACATCTAAGTTACGCTTGGAAAATCAGTATAATAGTTTGGTTTTGAGGCATTTGCTTGGTATAACTTTATCAGTGTCATGATGGGTGCATTGGTTTTGCCAGGAAAATAAATTGTATACATAAAAACCACAAGAAGTTTTCGAGAATAAGGATAAATGTTAAGAATTTTGAAATTCAACAGAATTGCTAAACATTGGCCATACAACTGCAACTTCTCTGCTATGCTGGTCTCGCACTTCTCGCTTGTGGAAGCTCCTTCCGGTCAATTGTCATCGTCTCAATCCTTAATTCTTTCACACCAAGTAAACCCTTGCGTCTTGGTAACTTTCTCGCCTAGCTTGGTGTGAAATGATTAAAAATAACTCCAGTAAAATGCGCCAGGAAGACTTCCCTATTTTAACAAGACTTCCTACTCTGAATCTTGCGAAATTGATAAAACAAAGGCCACCAGATATTAGTATATACAGTGCCACCAGATAAAAAAAAAGATGTAAATTAATAAAATTAATAAGGAATACTGGGATCAATTTGTATACCTCCGACTAAAAATATGTAATTATTATTCAAATGTATATATGTATATCTAAGTAATATATATATATATATATATATATATATATATATATATATATATTTATTTATTTGTGCATATATATTACTTATATTACTTACAAGCGTATATATTATTACTTATATTACTTATACGTGTATATAGTATTTATTTCTAATTTAAAGCATGAACGGTGCAGTTAACACATATATATAATAGTTCTGTTCTGTATATAATGATTGAATTAATTAAAAATGAATTCATCCTGCGTATTTTAATACCGACACATGCCCACGACGCTGATCCAGAAACAACCCCTAGCGAGCAACCCCGTAATGTCCTGAGACTGATGAATGAATAAAGATTGAATAATAGATATTTTTTTCATAATGGCCAGTGTTCAAACAGTGTTTATTTTTTTTAAATTTCAGGACTGACTTGAATGGCACGAACAAGGTCGGTGCAAGCTACCCGTCTTTATTCAGGTTTCAGTCAACAAAATATTTTACCATATTTTAATTTTAATAAGTATAGACAAAATAAATGAAGGTAACAGGATGGCATGAAATATCGATTTACCCAATACAAGGCGGAAAACGTACTCATCGACTGAACGAGATTGTTATAAAGGTGTACAAGGAGTAGGACGAGATGAACATTATAAGGATATGTACAATAAATAACAGATGATTCTAGACTTGAAAAGGTTAAAATTGTAACGGTCGAGAAAGTATCCTCGCAGGAGTCTTTTCCACAATGTGATAGTTCTGTGGAAGGAATTGTCTGAATAGAATATTCGACATACTGAATACGAAGGGAATGGTTATGAGCCGATGCCCTCTATGTGGCATGGCGTGTCCTAACTGTGACGGCCTGGACTTGTGTAACAAGGGAATATAGCTCAAGCGGCCAAATGGAAATAATGATGGAGTTACAAGAGGATGGCAACATTTCGATTGCGCAAAAGGGGTTTCAGGGAGGAAAATAATTAATCTCTCGTAAGGCTGGAAAGCAAGGACAACAGCTCAGATATAGCAGAAATATTCCATTTTTTAAAAAGATCTGATCAGGAATGGTCAGGTCATTTCTGACGAATGAAAAAAGAAGATATTTAAAGATGGTTTTAATTGTCCAACGTGGTGGACAGAAGAATAATAGCGACAGGAACAAAAAAAATAAAATATCATTGTTATTGTCTTGAGAGTTTTTGCGAGTAAAAATTGGACTACAAAGATTAATAGAGAAAAACATTGAAAAATAATGGCAGGAGTGAAAAGGAAAAACAACGACAAAGAAGAAAAAATAATGAACATAATCATAATACATCATCTCAGGGGTATAGAGGCCGAAACGTTGTGATTATGGTTATGAAGATGAGGATAACAGTCCGAATAATTTAAATAATGTCAAAAATCATAATACCTCCTCTTAGAGATATAGAGGCGGAAACGTTGTGAATATAGCAGTGAAGATGAAGAAAACAGTTCAAATAATGTAAATAATCATAATACATCATATCAGTGATATAGAGGCCGAAACGTTGTGAATATGGCAATGAAGATGAGGATAACAGTCCGAATAATGTAAATAATCATAGTACCTCTTCTCAGAGCTATAGAGTCCAAAAGATTGTGAATATGGCAGTGAAAATGAGGATAACAGTCAGAATAATTTAAATAATGTAAATAATCATAATCCATCATCTCATAGATATGGAGCTCGGAACGTTGTGAATATGGCAATGAAAATTAGGATAACAGTTTGAATAATGTAAATAATGCAAGTAATCATAATACCTCATCTCAGTGATATAGAGGCCGAAACGTTGTGAATATGGCAGTGAAGATGAAGATAGCACGCCGAATAATGTAAATAATGCAAATGAAAGAGGCGAAAAGGAAGTATCAATGAAACGAATTTAAAGCCAGATAGAAGAGCATCATGTCAAGAAGAAGAATAAAAAAGAAAACATATCTTATATACACGAGGATAGGTCGCATTTTCTTCCACCTAAATTTTGACATCAGGAGTGCAAGCTATCCACTCAGCATCATAGAATATCTGAAGTAGTCCAGGGCTCGATCATAAGCGAGAGAAACGGAGAAAATAAATTTTCCCCGACATTTCGATTTTACGCAATTGCCTCTTCCAAAAGTAGCGTATCATACATAGAAACAAAATGGCCGCGATCTACCCAACTTATACTTACAATTTATTATGTGATTTACGACGAGAAGATTATCCTTTTCAAGTGATTTTAGGACTGGAGTGATTATCTGCTCTCTATATTTATCATCTAAACAGAGCAGTCCCGCACACTACACAATTACAACCAATCACTTTTATCGTGTTTTAATATATGTAAGCAAAGTTTTGAAATAAAGGTGATTATTTGAAAAAGTATGGCATTTTAGATTGGAAGTATTTAAAGAAAAAATCAATTTAATGACTGCTAATAGACACTATTTATTTAGGTCAATTACAAACCCATTGCCAATGGGTATCGTTGGTGGGTGTTGGCTTTAAGTCAGGGTGGAGTCAGAAATGAGAATTTGCATACTAAAATTAATTGACATCATTTTCCTGGGTGGTTGGGAGTAAATAATTCTCTGAGAAGGCCAGGCTGGCTCATATAAACCGTATATACTCAAGGAACCAAAATGTTGATAAAGATCAGTGGTATGACCTATCTACTCAACACCATAGAGAATCTGAAGTAGACTGTTTAGTATCAGGAATCCAGCGAGGGAATAAGTGAGAGCAAGGGAGAAAATGAATTTTTCCCGACATTTCCATTTTATACAATCGCCTCTTCCAACAATACCGCGTCAGACATCAAATAAAATCGACCAATCTGCACTGATCATCGTTAAAATTTATTATGTGATTTACGATGACAGACAATCATTTTCAAGTGATTTTAAAACTGAAGCGACTACCGGTATCCAAATTTTTGTCTAAACAGAGCAGCCCTGCACTCGATATGTAAATAAAAATGAAAAGAATGCTTAACAATGGTGATGACAAAGAAGAATTTTGAGGTTTTAGTCCTGATAAAGTTCGATAACTATATCTAAATGAATAAACATTTTACTTATGTTTTAATATATGATATATATGAAAGTTTTGAAATAAAATCTAATATTTCGAAATGTTTCACAAATATAAGTTATCTGTCTACATTCCTGAGATGAGGTATTATGTACACTATTTACATTATTCGGACTATTGTCCTCATCTTTGTCGTCTTATTTATTACAACTGATAATTGACATCCATTAAAACATGTCACGTGGAACTAGAACAGTCTACCCCAGTGAGCGAAATAAAGGGTTCAGTTCGACATTCCAACCACCTGAAGAAGAGCAGAGCGTAAAACGGCCGAAAAGTTGTGATAAATATGGCGACAAAGATGAGGACAATAGTCCGAATAATGTAAATAGTGTAAATATTAGTTATATAGACCAGAGCGTAAACGGCCGGAAGGTTGTGATAAATATGGCGACAAAGGTGAGGACAATAGTCAGAATAATGAAAATAGTGTAAATATTAGTTATATTTACGTTAAAAAGGATCATGTAGCTCCCTAGATTATAGTTCGATCTATCTGCGAGTCAAATGCAAAATATGTGTGAAATCTATCTACTGAAGCGAGCTATTTGCGTGTAGATACGGTAAATAAGAATGATGTCGAAGGACAGAAAGAAGAAGAAAAAGAAAAAGCTAAACGAAGTTAAAATGACTTGGCAGTGATAAAAGAGGCTTAGAAGATAATTAGAAGGAAAACCTGAATAAAATATAACGTAAAACAAAATGTAAAAGATTTAAAATGGAAACGTTTGGAAAAGAAAGAGTAAAAACGGAAAGGTGGATAAAACAAAAATGTTAAATGAATGAGGAGCACCCCACCTACCATTACCACAATGGTCATAAAAATATAGAAGAAAAATTGAATAGAATAAATCAAATGAGAGAATCAGACGATCACGTAAGAGAAAGGCGGGAAAGAAGTGAAATGCAGATAAAGAAACTTAAGAAAGATGGCGACGAGTGAAAAGGGCGGTACAAATAATAGGAGAATTGCAAATATAACGAGTTAAAAATGGAGAAGCCCTTTCGAATCGTGATGTGAAGAAAACTGAATAGAAATAGGGTAAAAACCGAGAAGATGTAGAAATATTAACGAATGTCTAATCAAAAGAAATCCCATAGAAAAAGGGGGCTGGGCTAATTTGAATTGAAATGGAAAGAAAGGGTAAAATTAACCGGTATAGAATAGGTGGAAATTAAAAGGAATAAATAAATAAATATTTTATTAACTTGAATAATCTATCTTTCTTCTTTGCTTTTAATGATAGCCATGGGCCCTTCTCTCAATATCTGCAGTTGAAATGGCTGCATTCATGTTGCAAAACAATATTTAATATACTGTTTCAGAAAGAATGAATAACCGTTCGAAAGTGGTATTATAATAATATTAATAAATAAGCTCTCCATGTCGATGTGTCACTAATATCACAGATAAAATCATTTTCAGATTTATTTGTTATTTCTATTCCAAACTGTTCTGCCTCATTTAACCACGTGACCATACTGACAAATATGAGTGTTCGTTAGTCTTGATTATTACGTTCAAATTTCTTATAAAGCAGCAATCAATCAAGGAATCTTTGGTACGAAAGATGGGCATAGAAATTTACCTCACAGAACTAAGAAAAACAATGAAATATTAACAAGAATCAAAGAAGTCTTACCCTGTCTTTTGAAAGGAGAAATCTTTTGGATCACAACAAATCTAAGAGTAAACGTTGTGCAGTCTAAAATTCACAGTTGTTGCATACCCCACATACAGTAACGATATTTACAATAACGATATCTATCCTTCACATCACAGAGCTTAAATGGAACTTAGAGCAAATATTTGGTCGTAAACAGACAACATCGTCATCAACGCTTGAAACGCCAAGGAGTACGGGGTATCCTGAGTTGGGCTGGTATTATTGGAGGTATCATGGTTGGTCCGTAGAAAGTGCTTGTCGGTATTAAAATAACTGCAGATGCTTATATAGTCTTCCCGATAGCGCACCTTAAATCTTGGTTTTAAAAAAAGCAACTGATCACGTCCAAGAGAACTATCATATCTATGTTAGATATTGCTTCCTCGCATGCAGCTCATAAGGCTACAACGTACATGCAACAATTAAGTTTCTGGGAACCTCGGATATTTTGCCAAACAATTTTCCAATCCAAATTGAAAATATGTGAGACATTCTTAAACGACGGGTTTACGAGAATGGACGCGAATTTGGAAGCAAGGAGGACGTGTGGCAGGCAATAATGAATGTATCACGTGAAATTACATCAGAGGAGATCTAGAAATTGACATGTTCTATAGACCAGCGCCTTATCCATGTCATTTCAAAAAGAGGATCACATTATCCCTTATTAACCAGTTCCATTATTATATTTTAACTCTGTGTACTTGTTCATTTCTATTTATTTCATGTTAGTTACTGTATGTATCCATAACACTTTGTATATGAAGCAATTAAAGTGTTATTTTCTTGTTTACATGAGTTTTAATTACTCCTCGCTAATAATTTGGAACAGTTATAATTTAAGTAAATTAGGTAAGTGAACGTTGTTTCTGTGCATTTTGGGGGGAACTTTATTCTTTTTACAAGGAACGCGGATATAACTCTTGCAATTATGCTGAGAAAATCCCGTTTCACATATATATATATATATATATATATATATATATATATATATGTGTGTGTGTGTGTGTGTGTGTGTGTGTGTGTTGTGGTAGGATCAACCTAATTTGCATAGTGGAGTACCGACCATATAAATATGGTTGGTACCGGGAAGACGCGGAGAGGAATCAAGAGATTCAATCCAGAGACTCTGCCCGACTGCGACTAAGTCAACACATTCTCCAGGAACGGTCTTCCCAAGAATATACAGAAGACTATATGTATATATTGTGTACACTTTCTTGTTTCAATACATTTTGTTCTAAGTACATTTTGTGTTGTATTATTATTCCATGCATTAGTCAAGTTTCAACAATGGCGACGAGGTATAAAGAACTTTACGTTACGGAAAAAAAAAAGAATTGATAATTGATAGCCTTCAACAATTGGGACAAGTCTTTGAAGAACCCAGGCTGAAGAAAAAAAATATTAATGAAAAGTCCGACATCTAATGGAACGGCAAAGGATTCTGAAGTTCTGGTTATTTAAAACTCGTTAAAGGACGACTAAGTATAAAGGAATGTTCACTCAGAAAAATCTGAAAGATGGCGTAAACGAATAACGGTGAATTAAAAAAGAAAAAAAAAAGAAAAAAAACTGGTCGACTACAAAAACATGCATGGAATTAAAAGGAGCACAAATACACCGTGTCGACTTTGAAAGGTAACGAACTTTAAAAAAAAAAAAATTATTTTTTTTTTTGGTTGCTCAACAATATTTTATAAAGCAAGACATAAAATTAAAAAGTCGTAAGTTGTTTCGATTTTTTTTTGTCAGCTTATATTATATTCGTGGATACACAATTTAAAAGTATATTCTTTGCTGCATGGACACTATCAGCTAAAGATGGATGAATTATCCAAAGTCATATCTGAATTATTTAAAGCCCAGCAGTTGAGTCAAGCTGAATTATTCAAATCCCAGCAGTTGAGTCAGCAACGTCAAAGTGAACAGTTTGCCTTATTAATAAGGGAACAACAGAAAAGACAGCAAGAATATCAAGAAAAGCAAGATGAGTTGAGTCAGCAACGTCAAAGGGAACAAGAGGAAAGACAGCAAAAATATCAAGAAAAACAAGAGGAAAGACTGGAAAAACAGGAAGAAATGCAGATCAAGGTGTTAGAAATTCAAAAGTTAACACTGGAGAAATTAAACAACAATCAGGCAAATGAAGGAAATTCTTCATATTCTAATAACAACATATTTAATTCACTGGAAACTTTCAACTATGTGCCAGACGAAGGAAAAACGTTTGAAGCGTACTTTAAACGATATGAAGATATTTTCTACACAGACTTGTGAAAACTGGTCCAATTCAAGAAAAGTCAGTCTATTACTAAGAAAGCTAGGTACAGCGGAACATAGCAAATTTGTAGATTTTATTCTACCAAGAAGAACAAATGAATTGGAATTCTCGGAAACAGTGAAATTGCTAAAGGAGTTGTTTGGAGCAAATATGTCGCTTTGGCATAAGCGATGGTTATGCATGAATGTCGCTAAATCCGACGATCAGGATTACTTAACATATGCATCTATAGTGAATAGACATTGTGACAATTTCAGATTGGCAGAGATTACGGTTGAAGAATTCAAGTGTTTAATTTTTGTTCAAGGACTGGTATCCAGTAAGAGTGCCGAAATAAGACGTAGAGTTTTGTCTAAATTCGAATCTGAACAAAACCTTACCCTGCAAAAGTTAGCAGAGGAGTGTCAGCGGGCCGTAAGTTTAAAGAAAGAGTCTCAAAAAATCGAAGCTGGCATTGCTTATATTAAAAAAAAATAAACAAAAACAGTCAAATTACCCATCAGATAAAAATTAGAGTAAAAATTCGGCTTATTTTAAAAATAGACAAGAAAAATTAAATGAACGAGGAGAAAAAAAGGTTCCACCATTTAATTGTAGACGGTGCAACGAAAGACACTGGGAGGTAAATTGCCCATATAGAAATAAGAAATGTTTCGTGTGCCACAAGAATGGTCACAAAGGGTCGTGTTGTAAAACGAAAAAAGTCAATAGCCGAATTAGACAAACAAATTCAAATATCAAATCAGATAGAGATTTGAGGAAGTATGTGACGACTGAAATATTTAAAAAGAATATCAAATTTCAACTCGATTCGGGTTCAGATTTAACAATAATGAACGATAAAACATGGAAAATTTTAAAAAGGCCTACAATAATGAAGTCACCGAAATGCGCTCGAACAGTAACTGGAAAGGTAATTAAATTCGAAGGCGAGGTTGTACTTCCCATGAAATTGAACGTGATAGTTAAAAAAATAAAAGTTTTCATTCTGAAAAATGGAGAAAACTTGATGGGTACAGATTTTATTGAAACATTCGAATTGTGGGATAAACCGTTAAACTCATTCTGCAGAAAAGTAGAAAGTAATACGCAAACAAGACAGGACATTGAAGAGGAAGTAAAGAAAATGTTTCCGGAAATCTTCACACCTGGTCTTGGAAGATGTAACAAGTTTGAAGCCAAATTTGAATTAAAGGAAAATACTATGCCAATTTTTAAAAAGAAACGTAACGTGCCTTTCGCAAGTGTAGAGAAAATTAACTAAGAACTTGATAGTTGGAAAAAATGGGAATTATTTCGAAAGTAGAATCTAATTCATGGGCTGCGCCGATTGTGTGCATAAAAAAGAAATCAAACCAAGTCAGAGTCTGCGTTGATTTTCCGACAGGGTTGAACTCGGTAATTAAGGACTACCATTACCCGTTACCGAGTCCGGAGGAGATTTTTAACAAGCTAAATGGTGGAGTTATATTTTCAAAAATCGACTTATTAGATGCTTATCTCCAAATTCCCGTCGAAGAGGAATGTTCGAAGTTACTAGGAATAAACACGCATAGAGGGTTATTCAAGTACAACAGGCTTCCTTTTGGTATTAAAGTGGCACCAGCCATTTTTCAACAAGCTATGGACGTCATGTTGAATGATTTAGACTTTGCGTGCGCTTACTTAGACGACATCATAGTAAGGAGCGAAACCGTCGACGAGCATCGAGAGCATCTCAATCAAGTATTTAAAAAGATTCAGGACTTTGGATTTAAAGTCAAAGAGTCAAAGTGCGAATTTGGTTTGGAGGAAGTTAAGTATTTAGGGCATATAATCAACAAAAATGGCAAATGTCCAGATCCGGAAAGGTCCATTGCGATTAGAGACATGCCGACGCCCACTAATGTGGCGATGCTACAGAGTTTTCTGGGGCTTGCAAATTATTATCAAGCGTTCATTAAAGGAATGTACAATTTAAGAGCTCCGTTGAATGAACTGCTAAAAAAAGACAAGGCATGGGAATGGACGGCAGAATGTCAGAAAGCCTTTGATGAAATAAAGAAAATGCTTACGTCCGACCTCTTTTTAACCCATTACAATCCAAAACTGGATATTGTAGTGGCAAGTGACGCTAGTTCATACGGGATAGGAGCGTGTATTCAACACATAATGCCAGATGGTTCTAGAAAACCAATTGCACACGCTTCGAGAACTTTACTCCCAGGAGAAAGAAGTTACTCCCAGATAGAAAAAGAGGCATTGAGTATCATTTTGGCCATAACAAAATTTCATAGATACATCCAAGGCAGACATTTTATGCTTGAAACGAATCATAAACCTCTGATCACTATTTTTGGTTCAAAGAAAGGGTTACCCGTCTATACAGCAAATCGTCTGTTGAGATGGGGAACCATTCTTCTCAATTATGATTTTCACATAAAGCACTTATCATCCAAAAATATAAGTCATGCGGATAGTTTATCAAGACTCGTACCGAATCAAGAAGAAAGATTCGAAGAATCAATTATTGCAAATATCAGCAGATTATGAGGTGAAAAGTATGGTAAACAACATTGTAAGAGAGCTACCGGTTATACTAAAGGAAATTAAAAAAAGAAGCTGAAAGCGATGATTTCATTTTAGAAATAAAAAGCAAAATGGTAGCAAATGACCAAAAAGTGCAGGAAATTTATTGAATAGGTGACGGAGTTTTATTATATGGTGAGAGAGTAGTAGTACCAAAAAGTTGCAGAAAAGAATACTTCGGGACTTTCATATGGGTCACCCGGGTATTAATAGAACAAAAAGCTTAATGCGAAGCTTTGTGTATTGGAAAAGAATGGATGTGGATATCGCAAACATGGTTCATCGATGTAAAGGGTGTGCGTTAGCAGCTAAGGCACCACCTATAGTACACAAACCATGGCCCAAGACGGATCATCCGTGGACAAGATTACACATTGATTTCGCTGGTCCAGTAGAAGATTTTTACTACTTAATAGTGGTAGATAGTTTTACAAAATGGCCGGAAGTACTACGCTGCAAAAGCCTACATCTAATACCACAACAACTTTTTTGCATGAACTATTTGCACGGTTCGGTGTGCCAGAGTGTATTGTGACTGACAATGGTACACAATTCACTTCTGAAGAATTTAAGGAATTTTGTGAGTTATATCAAATTAACCACATAACGACACCGCCGTATCATCCGAGGTCCAATGGACTCGCAGAAAGATTTGTCGATACTTTAAAGCGAGCTCTGAAGAAATCTTCAGGAGTTCCAACGGAAAAGGCGCTTCAGCAATTCTTACAAGTATACAGAATCACGCCAAACCAGAGAACACACGCAAACATGGCACCAGCTGAACTAATGTTCGCTAGGAAAGTTAAGTCAGTGTTTGACAAGCTTTTGCCAGGAAAAAATAGAGTAAAGAATACCATGTATACAGCGAGAAAAAGATACACCCCCGGAGAGAAGGTGTTTTAAAGTGCTACAAAGACAACGTTGAGTTCTGGGAGCGAGGCATAGTGGACGAGAGAATCGGTGACCTGATTTATATAATTAAAGGGCCGAGGAATACTCATAAAAGGCACCAGAACCAGCTTAAAAAATGTTACGTTATAGAGCATGAAGAGAGTATACCTGATGAGGAGGAAGATCCCATTGATATAATGTATGATATGTTTCAAGTAGAACCTCCACAGAATACTCCTGAACCAAGAAGATCCGGTAGGAAACGGAAGTTCACGGACCCATTGGACGTGAATCCGAAACGGAAAAAATATTAAAATTAGGCAGATGGACATATGCATATGAAGTATGCAAATGGATCTACAAAGAAATAGCCATAATCATCAACCCATATAGGAAGCCAATTTGAAATCCAAAAGGGATTCCAAGGCTTGGGAGGGGGTGTTGTGGTAGGATCCACCTAATTTGCATAGTGGAGTACCGAATATATAAATATGGTTGGTACCGGGAAGACGGGGAGAGGAATCAAGAGATTCAATCCAGAGACTCTGCCCGACTGCGACTAAGTCAACACATTCTCCAGGAACGGTCTTCCCAAGAATATACAAAAGACTATATGTAAATATTGTGTACACTTTCTTGTTTCAATACATTTTGTTCTAAGTACATTTTGTGTTGTATTATTATTCCATGCATTAGTCAAGTTTCAACAATACTAGACACCCGAATGCCTGCCTCAAGCCACAAGCGAAACCCTTATTGAAAAGGTAGCTATGAAGAGATCAGAGTATCGTCCTAGGTGACAATCAAGAGGTAAGCATCAGTCGACTGCGTGAAACACGAAAGAAAAATAAGAATAAAAAATCTAACAGTGTTCCTGCTGCACTTGGATACAATACATTCTCCTGTACTGTTTGTGGTCTTTTGTGCAATTCTCGAGCCGGTTTCAAACGTCATGCCCCTCACAGTCATGCAGATAATTAGTTCGTGTTCGTCGGAACCTCATACATCGAACTCGACGGGGAGAGCCCATCATATATATATATATATATATATATATATATATATATATATATATATATATATAAAAAAAAAATTATAACATAAGTATGTTATAAAAATCACTACAAAAATAGCCATTTTGTTTCAACACACTCTGTGTCTTATCAAGGGATGATGTTGAAAAGAAAATAAATGGTTTTAAAAACCATTTATTTTCTCTTTTAAGAATAGTAATTGTTGGTTATTGGAATTCATTCCGTGTATACCAATTATATACTTTGATATATATATATATATATATATATATATATATATATATATATATATATATATAGGTGCGATGGATGAATTATCGCCTAATAACACTGACTTCTCATTTTAACAGACATATTTAGCAAAATTGTACAAAGATATCTTGAAATACGAAAGAGTAAATATCTCTATCTATAAAAACAGGATGTGTGTGTGTGTGTGTGTGTGTGTGTGTGTGTGTGTGTGTGTGTGTGTGTAACGAATGCACGGCCGCAATTTTCGACGGATTTGCACCAAAATTACATGCACATGCTCCAAGTTAGCGGAAGACTAAGACCGACTTTGCATCTCCCAACTCCTATCGATAGTGGAAATAATCGATTTTTTCATGCTTCTACGGCACTTTTCATGTCGTTCAGTACTGGCCAGAGTGTGAGCCAATAGCTGGCTGTCGCGAATAGGCAGGATGATTCTATTGGCCAGCTGCATTCGTCACAAGTGGGAAAAATTTAAATGTGCATGGCACTTTACTCCATTTGGCTCATTCGCTTGCTTAAACTCAACATTGATTCTGATTCCGCAGAACTGGGTTGGGTGTGAAAAACTATTTGTTGTTAACATTCTTTTTTCATTCGGTTTATCCAGTTACGAGTCCTTTTTTAAAGCTGATCGTTTTGTATTCATTTGTGGCATCATTTAGGGTAGCTAGAAGGAGAAAAGCAAAAGGAAAGAAAGAAAAAGAAAGGCGAGAATTAAATTCAGATGATAAGAGGCCATCACGAAAAGGACACTAAACGGTGTTATTTTTATGACAAGGAAAAGTGGTAAAATTTTTATTTCTTATTGTCGAGAAGGTAAAAAAAGAAGATGCTGGAATTAATCTGATTTAGGTTACGGGTCGGGTGGAAGTTCCAGGTTGGCCAAATAACCTCAGAGACAGAATTCTAAATAGATAAACATTTAACTGTGTCACGGGAATGCTTCCACAGAATTCTAAAGAGATAAAAATTAAATATGTCATCCGCTGACCGAGAAACAAAAATGTCCGTTGACCACACAAGAGTTGAAAAAAACAAAAGACCAAACCATAGGTTAAGCTTTTTCGATGGGAAGATATCATTTGGACAAGGCATCTGTTTTGTGTTGAAATTGGGCTATGACAGCGAAACTATTTTATCGGATCAGAAATTGGCACCAAGAATGCAAAAAACGTCTAATTGACCACCCACTTGTTTGGCGATGGCATCGGGTATTATATGCCAGGTGACATTGAGGATAAGAGCTGCGATTAAGGGACCACACTACGAAAGAAGAGAGAAAGAAAGAAGGAAAAAGGAAAAGGAAAAGAATTTTTTTTTTTTTCTTTGAGCCAAATTTTTTTAAAAACAAGGCTAGTCTAGCCACACCCACGCTGGGGCCAGGCGGAGGTGATCATGTGAGGCAGGAGGGGAGGCCTGCTGGCACACATTGAGGGGATAGGTGTGAGATGTCACTGTGAGAGAGAGAGGGGGAAAACCGTTGACGCCCTCTGAGGGTATGGTGAAATACCAATATGAGAACAGAAGAAGGTGAAGAATAAAATTTTCCTGAAGTGGATTGTGGGTTTGAAATTATCAGGGAACCTCAAACCCCGACAAGCCCACTGCGGTTTTGGTCGGCGTCCATATAAGCAAAATCGCAGCGAGCGAAAATAAGTTCAGTTCAGTTCCAGTTCTAGTTAAGTTCCAGTTAGTTGCAGTGAGCTGAGAGATCTGAAGACCCGCCTCGCAGAGCTGACTAAGATT
Source organism: Acanthosepion pharaonis (assembly GCA_903632075.3). Lineage (NCBI taxonomy): Eukaryota > Metazoa > Mollusca > Cephalopoda > Sepiida > Sepiidae > Acanthosepion > Acanthosepion pharaonis. Next base: position 505,153 of record CAHIKZ030000891.1, on the reverse strand, counting down.
CGCGCAAATTCCAAACTCATCTTCTAACCAAGAACAATTTATTTTTGTAGAACGACTTAGACTCATACCACCAATACAAGTTTTACGAATATCGCCTGAAGACACACCAAAAACCAGTTTCTTAAAAGAACAAACAACTTAAGATGTTAAGACTCGCCTAAGAAACACAAAGTGTCACGAATCCATATAGCGGTTTGGGAGAGAGAAGTAGTCCTATATTCAGTAACCAGATATAAAATATTGTTATCCTTTTTAACACATTTAAAATTTTCGAGTTATTATTTTATTTTCTTTTACATATACTTGTGCGATAACACCCTTATTCGAACTCGGCTTGCATTACGGCCCGGCGACTGATTGATTTCGTCTGCCTATGATCAATTCACAACGTGGGTAGGTTAGACGGGAAATCAAAGTAGTTGCTTCGGTAACCAGACGTTGGAGGCGAGCTGGGAACGACGAGGCTGATTCCGAATCTAACCAGATTCCCATCCGAATCACCAAAAGGTTAGAACGTTACATTCGGTGCCGCGACCAATACCAAGCCAGTTGGTCGTCATATGACAGGATAGCACGACGGACGCAGACAGGCGGACGTCACGTTTGGAGCGGCGACACCGGCGACACATTTTGTTTAGTTCTTTTTTCGTAACAGATTTAATGTTTAGTATAGAGCTTAGAACAAATTCGCTGTGTGAGATAAACAAGAAGTAAGGCATGTAGCAACATCAGCACAGCAAAGGACACTCCTTTAAAGCCAAGGAAGGGCAAAAATATTTTAAGTCAAGTGATAGCGATTGCTGTATTGAATCAAGCACGGGCAACGCCGGTCCATGCTGCTAGTCTTCAATAAAATGGCTATTGGCCTCCAGACGCTTTCGACATCTGCCATAACTGTTCTGTATTGTCCCCTTGCTTAAAATGGCGAATGTTGCCAGAATCCTTGCCTTCAGTTCATCTTTGTTGTTAAAAGGATTTTTGATGGTCTCTCACTTTACTGCTCCCTAAACATAATAAGCAACGGAGTTGCAGTCTGGGTTGGTAGCTGGCCAGATATAAGAAGTGATGTGGTCGAAATAAATTGTCTGACAGTCATAACTAGGTTCTGCTGCTTGTGTGGCATGGCGAAGAGTCCCGTTTCCAGATATAGCGTCTCCCAGCACCCACTGTCTTTACCCAGTGCAGTATTACCTCCTGAAGGAACTTGATGTATGTGTCCGTGTTGAATATGTGGCCCTGTGGAAGAATGAAGGGAGGAATAACAACCTCATCACTAATGCTTATTCTAGACACTATCGTAATCACCATTAGAATTATTCAACACTTTCCGAATCCTCTACACTCTCCTCTCATTGACAGCCAAGCACTATGAATTGGTCCGATTGAAGTTTTCGTCGTGAATGCCAAGCGGTACATCATACCTTTTCCGAATTTCTGGCGGAGTAAATTGCGTTTTGGTGGGTTTTTTTTCTCACTGACGGTGGCCAACTGACACTACGATACTTTGCAGGAATCAAAATTAAAAACAAAGAACGCGCATGCGCGAAATTAAAAATATAAAATGGTAAAAATCATACACCAAGACATGATCGTTTGTGTTGTCTTTCGTAGACATTTGTATTGGAATTTCGGCTCATCCACGCAAAAAACATATAGCTCCGAAAACCCAAAAGGCATCTTTTAAGCAGACGCGAGATTTCATCTATGAAGCCTAGCATTTATATGAATCTTCAGAACCAGCAGTCGTTTCATATTGATTCAGGAGGAATTACACGTATTCATTCTTATAGGGCCTCGCAAATCTAGTGTTTAGTCTCAACAACATAGGCACCCCTTCACACCGTGCCTTGATGAAAATATTTTCCTTTGTTGGGTGGAATAGGCGTTTATTTATTTCTCATCAGGTCCAGTAGTCGATGATATATCCCAATGAGAATAATGAAGGATACTTGTTCAAGGCTGCATAGCCTTTAAAAAACACATGTTAAACAGTCTCCCTATCAATCTAGACTCCACCCGGCACTTTTTTCTTTCTCTTAACCAAATTAATGTTCTATTTATTCAGGTGAAAGTTTTCGAGCATGTGTTTTCTAATGGTTATAATACACGCCTAAAACAAATCCCGTAGCATAACAAATATCCTGCTTGTGAAATTGGAATTACGCGAGAATGTTTCTAAGGACACGAAAGAAGATGATTGATTGATACTTTTGTCTTCTACGGCTTATCAACCTTTGAAGGAGATTAAAAGCAAAAATATTTTGAGATTGTAAGATATTTTGTTGGAGATAATCATGGTTTAGTTATAAAAGTCTTACTAATTAACCCATAGCCGAGGGAGAAATGGAATCATTTCCTTTCCTAAGGGTATTTCAGCGTAAGTGAATATCACGAACCCAACACGAATTAAACCTCTGATTTTCGATCAAAAATTACGAGCCATAATCCGTTACACCACTCACAGATCCAAGTTTACCTCTCTTGGTTTGCCAAGCGGTCACCCATCTATGTACTGACCAGGTTGGACGTTGGCTAACTTAGGTGACCCTACTGGAAGCGGTGTCTCAACGTGATGTGGCCCTAAGCCACGAAAAGAAAAGAATATAAAACAAAAATAAATAGACGAACTGTAAAAGTTACGCAAGCAATTTGATTATAACGATAATAACAACAACGATCATGTTTGCATTGTGAATTATTCAATTACATAAAATAATATGCCAATTTAGTTGCCGATGACCCGACAATGTAGTAAGTAGTGCTGAATAAAATGGAATATGAAGCATTTATAGTTATTTAATATAAACATGGCGACTAAACAGCTTACCCCACCGGATATTTTCTGGCAAGGAGGATGGCTAAACCTCACCAGGAAGATTAAAACTAGACATTTCAAATAACGCGTCAACGGACATCTACAGGTATAGTCTGGGCTTCATAGCTAGTGCGGGGACGACACAGTATCGCTGAACAATGAGATTACTATACTGAAGTAAATGGTAATGGCGGTGTTTTCCCCAATGGAATCAACAGTTACTTGTCAGTGATCAAGTGGTACTTTCAGCTTTGAGAATATTGGTTGTGGTTTGATCTGAGCATGGAACCATAGCAGTATCAACACGCAACATATTCATCGATAGCATAAATATGTTACCAACAACCTTAAAGATCTTCTAAAAGCGACGGAAGACCTTATAAAAAATACAAGTAACCAACCCTATATATATATATATATATATATATATATATATATATATATATATATATATATATATATGAATCCTAAGGAGCCACGCAAACCTACCTAGGTTTCAACTACACGGATATTCAGGGTATTTTAGGTTCGCTTTACTTAGTGTATTGAGCACTTTACATAGTTGTCTCTTTATTCGTTTTTTTTTTCTTTGGACTGGGAGCTTAAACACTTGACGATTGTTTTCGCTTTGTTTTAATGTTCTTGGTTCTTTCTTTTTTTATTTCCCATTTTTCCTCGGGTACTGATTTGTTCTACTGCAAGTTAAACTGTCCGAGGTTTTTCCAAACGAGTACCACCATATATATATATATATATATATATATAGATATGTAGAAAAATCGGGAATAACACGTTAGGTAATTAATCCGGAGTTCTTTAGTATTTTTGTTTTTATTTTTAAAAAACAGTGCTCCATACAAAAGTAGAGCTTAAATTATAATTATTTAAAAAAAAAAATATGGTTTCATCGCTATATAAGAGTTTTCATGTTTCAAAAAAAAAAAGAGACAAAAACCTCCTACATTTTTGCTTGAGGATGAAACAGGGCTTGGTATTTAATTCAATTTAATTTTAGTAATTATACTGAGGTTTTCAGCTCTTGTTTTTGAAACATAAGAAAAATTTTGAAGAAATCCCTGGGAATCTCTTAAGTTGTACCAAGAATATATATATATATATATATATATATATATATATATATATATATTGTGGATTAAAAGGAATGGAAGAAGAGGAAAAGTGGCCCGTCCTAGTGCTTCTGTTTTGGCCGATTTCTGAATGTTATTTATAACACTTATACCCGTCTGGTCACATATTCTTTCTTTGGCATGCGTCTATATCACGTTGTAACACCTTTTAGATCTTCGAAGTTAAGCATCGTCGAGCCTGATTAGTATCGAGATGGGTGAACGCTTGGGAATTCCAGGTGGTGGAAGCTGGGATGTGTGGGTGGTTTAATAATGATTTGGAAATGGTAACCAATGAGCCGAGATGCAATTCCAGTGCAGTTCTTCATATTCACCTGCGCGCAAATACAATTGAGAAAGGTAAAAATCCACCTCTTCTCCCCTAAGATATGGCGCAAATTCTTAAAACTTCTATCACTATAACAAAAAAAATTCTTATAACCTAAAAATATTCCCTGCCTCTAACTACCCTTCAAATGGTAGCTAAGTCATTGAAAACAAAACAGCAAACCAAAACTTTTTTTATTCTTTTTAATTATGTATATATTTAATTAATTTTCTTTGGCGTATTATTTTTAGGGAAATTCATTTTAGTATATGAAATTATATTTATTAGATTTTGTATGTGATTATATTTAATCTTCTTAGTCATGATGTTACGTGATACCTGTCCTCGAATATGGCAGTTAATGATGGACCCTCTTCTAACAGATGAAGAATAGTCGAAGTAAGAGAAACAAGGAAAAGAATGCTGAACTGTTATGTAATATCAGTTCTCCTATATTGCAGTGAATGCTTGACAATCTTATTACAGATGAAGGAGAGACTTGAAGCAAGGACAAGAGTACTGAACAGTTATATAAAATCTGTCCTCGTATATGTCCGTGAATGCTTGACAATCTTATCACAAATGAAGAAGAGACTTGAAGCAAGGACAAGAGTACTGAACACTTATATAATATCAATTCTCCTATATCGCAGTGAATGCTTGACAATCTTATTACAGATGAAGAAGAGACTTGAAGCAAGGACAAGAGTACAGGACAGTTATATGATATCTGTCCTCATATATGGCAGTGAATGCTTGACAATCATCTCACAGATGAAGAGGAGACTTGAAACATTAGAAACAAAGAAAAGCGTACTGAACTGTTGTGTAATATCTGTCGTCCTATATAGCAGTGAATGTTGGACAATCTTATTACAGATGAAGAGACTTGAAGCAACAGAAACAAAGAAATGATTACAGAACTCTTATATCAATCCTGTTATATGGCAGTGGATGTTGGACATTCTTATCACAGATGAAGAGACTTGAAGCAAGAGAAACAAGAAAAAAAGAGTACTGAACTGTTATATAATAGTTGTCCTCCTTTATGACAGTGAATATTAGACAATCTCCTCAAAGTTGTAGAAAGAACCTGAAGCAACAAAAATGTGTTTCTACACAAAGATTCTGGGGATGCCATTGACCGAACATGTGCGCAACGAAGAAGGTTTAGAAATAATCAAACAAAAGGAATCGAATACATAAAATCACGAAGAGCAGCTAAGGATGAAAGAGTGCCTGGAAAATACGATACTCATAAGGCAACAGAGATAAAGGAAAACAATGCATAACCTGCTTCTTGAGTATGAGTAAATGGATGGCAGAACAAGATTTAGGAGAAATAACAGAAATACAATTTTTAAGTAAGAGCTGCAAGTGACAGGAAGTTTTGGAGAGAAATTATCAACTACGTCCTGAGGGACACAGAGCATATAGAAGAAGAAGAAAAATTGTGTTACAACTTTCTTTTCTCTGTTCGTCGTACGGGTATTTTGCTAGTGGAGATAAATACGAGGCTCGACAGAAAAGTTCATAGGCTGACCACGATACTCTTACGGAATATGACCAAATGAAATTTATTCATCAACATAGTTCCCTCCCCACATCCCAGTGTAGACCAAATACTTCTTCAAACGGCTTTGCAGGGCTTGGATCCAATTGATGAAGAAGCATTCATCCTGTTGGTAAAAAAGTCATCAATAGAAAGACAAAATTTATTAGGAGCTTCAATGGACAGGGCGTTGTGGAGAGTCATGATCGTCTTGGTACTAAGAGACACGGCTCATAGAGAAGAAGAAGTGGAAGAAGAAGTGATGATGTGCTTTTAGTTAACGTATTAGTAATTTATTTTCGTGTTTGCATTTGTAAATGCACCTTAGTACTTTGCATTCGTACTTCAACTTCTTACGCTAATCAATTTCTCAAAATGTAAATTGGGCAAATATGTATAGGGTGCGATGTATAAATTTTCTTCGAAATTACGCAGAAATGAAAATAATACTAACATCTATGCATTTAATAAAATCGCCATTGGCTTCAACCACGGCCTCCACGCGACGTCGGAAGCGCCTACAACCATTCTGGAAGGTTTTCTTGTTTAAATTAGCGATTTCTACCATAATCCTTGCCTTCAGTTTATCTTTGGTTTTACAAGGAGTTTTGTTGGTTTGTCGCTTAACTGCGACACATAGGTAATAATGAAGGGTTCTCCTGCTTGTGTGGTATGGTGCAGAGTACTGGAGCCAGATATAGGGTGTTCCATCAACCACCGTCTTGATACAGGGAAGTGCTACCTCCTCAAGGCACTTGATGTAGGCCTCCATGTTTTGTCTGTGTCCATGTGGGAAGATGTAATGATGCATAACGTCATCATTAGTCATTGTTGACTGAATATTTAGTTTTCATCACTCTCACCACACCTTTGAGGACACAGTAAGCCAACGGTTCTGCTATGTGTTCACCATCTTATCCTGTTAGAAATTGTTCTAGTCTGAAAAAAATCAAAGCCTTTTCGGCTGGAGAAGATGCTTGATTTGTTCAAAAGCTTCTTGTCCTTCCTCACTTGCTATTAAAATCAGACCTTTCTCATCTTTTATGAGAATCAGCGAATGTCTTCATTCACTACGTGCCCGATAAGAAACTCAGAAACTCCTTTGTCCCTGGCTATGGACCTGATTGACATTGAGAGATAGTTATCAAATATGGCCTGCATTTCAGCAACAAAGTTATTTTATTACTAGGTCAGAAACAGACATAGCCAATTCTTTCTGAATCCTCTTGTATTGTCCTCGAGTTGACACCCAAACACTCGAAAATATTTATATTAAAGCTCCCGGCACAAATGCCAAACAGTACAGCAAAACGGATACACGATGTTAGTCATTTAAAAGTGCAGTTTCTAAAATGCCAACAGATCTGCTATGAATTTCAATAATAAAAAATTCCTCAATTTAAATACCGAATATGCAGACCCCCATCGTGGAACACATAACTTCAAACCTATAAAATCATAGCCTCATTTTAAGTTTCATTCCTAAAGAATGAAATTCCTCTTCAGTCTTCTGCATTTACTTTCGCATTGATAGCCTTTGAAAGGCAGACCGAGTTTAAGTCAAGTCGTCGAGAAGACAACAGGAAACCCTCAGTTATCTTTCTCAGAAAATTCACAGAAAGTAAAAGAAAACGAGCCATAATTGTCTATTTCATGAAAGAATATTACATAAAAAACAATGGGGAAGAGGAGAAATATTACATAAAGTTGAAAGAAATCTGATAATAATTTACTTCCTCATTTATAAAATATCAATATTAACGTTAACAGAAGTTCAGATATTATTGTGGTTGGTGTAATGTGTCTAAGATTAACATTTATGAAGACAACAAAACTTATTGTAAATCTGTAGTCGACCAACAACATTTGGAAGATTGACTTGGAGATCTCAGCAATACCAATAACGAATGAGAAAATAAAACTGCAGATATATTTACAATGAAACAATAAACCAAAAATAGAACATATACCTTTGTACAAATTAATTGAAACAATATGAATAATTCAGTTATTATTTGCTTTATTTTGTATTTTTCAAATGAAACACGACACAGTGAACATGTTAGTACTTCGTGTGCCCATTCCACAAAATCTTTCCTTTCAGTTTGTCCACAGATTCTCGACTGGATTAAAATCAGGAGAGCTTCCGGGCCAGTCTATAGTACTTTGATTTGCTCACTGTTAAGATTTGCCAGTGTGTTCGTGCAGTGTTATAATTTTTGTACGCTTCCTTTGAGAAACGTACATCGCAGACAATGGCCATGATAAACAGTCGAGACAATAGCAACTGGGCGTGATAAAAATCTGATGCAATCATAGTGCAATATTTTTCAAAGCCAAACACATTTCATCATACACCCAGAAAATAGATTCATATTACTGTACACCACTGCAAATGCCTTAATCTGAGGAAGAAAAATAGGAATTGATTACACTGTGGTATTCCAGTGGGTCTAAAACTGACCGTATGGCGAAAGAAAGGAAACTAAAGTGGTTGTTTGAATTTGCACAAGGGTTTAGATGATACATTCAAACAGTATCTTTGAGCATTGTGTCTAAAGCGGTTGTGACAAAAAAAGCTACATTATCAAATGAGAAAACCTGTTAGAGATTTATCATAGTAGCCTAATTGGTGAAACAGCTGATTCTATTTAAATCTGTTCATATGTCTGTATGTATATATCTATCTATCTTTATCTTTATATATATATATATATATATATATATATATATATATATATATATATATGATAGATACATATATATATGGACATATTTAGATAGTTCTGAATATACTGAGATACATATATATATATATATATATATATATATATATATATATATATATAGATAGATAGATAGATAATAAACATAAATATATATATATATATATATATATATATATATATATATATATCGAGAGGATATGGACATACTGAGATAGATAGATAGATAGATAGATAGATAGATAGATAGATAGATAGATAGATAGATAGATAGATAGATAAGAAACAGACTGAGAAAGAATGAAAGAAACGTATTTATACAGATAGATAGATAGATAGATAGATAGATAGATAGATATGTATATACTGAGATAAATTGATAGATTCATTGTTAGATAAGAAACAGATTGATACATAGATATAGAGACTGATAGATAGAAATAAAAGAAACAAACTGTTACAGATAGATAGATAGATAGATAGATAGATAAGAAACAGATTGATGCAGATAGATAAATATATCGATACATAGACGATGAACAGACTGACATTTTCTGACATATAAGTAAAGATCATTTCATTTGAAATCCTTGTGATAAGTGTGATTTGTATGAATAAAATGAGATAGTTTACTAGCTATATTGATTGTTTATTTGTTTGTGTGTGTGTGTGTGTGTGTGTGTGTGTGTGTGTGACAGAGAGTGAGAGAGAGGAAAAGGGAGAGAGGGAGTGAGATTAAAAAAAAAATTACCAATTTTGTTTAGAGAGAAACACATGCCGATTTGCATCACGTACACACGCATTTTCTCCGTCTATTCTTGTTCTTTAATTTCCCGCCATGGATCTAAAGAAGTATTTGTGAATGAATGAAATTGTCGTCCTTTGAAATTCCTCTTTGAAGGAGCGTCTCTATTCTAACTGATTCCAATGGATCTTCTCAGCCGGGGTCAATACAAGCACGTCTAATGCAACAGTCATTTCATTTGCTTCTTGATTGCATTTGTCCATTATTGAAATAGCAGTGGAATTTTCCCAAATCGATTGAAATCTTTCTGAGTTTTTTTTTCTCTTTCGAATTCCAAATTGTCTTTATATTTCCTCATTCTTTCCATATCTTCTTCATTGTTGTTGCCTTTCTTCAGTTTGCTTTCTTATTACGAGGGGGTGCTGTAAAATTTTACAACACAAAGCATTTCTCAAGAGCTTAGAAAATAACCAAACGCTATTTTTTTTTAATCTTTACCTATATCAATTTCAGGTTTTAGCCAGTGATGCCAGCTTCAAAAGGAAGAACATAATTCACCACCCAAGGAATCCATGCCACCCAACCTCAATAGGTAGTACCTGACATGTCCACACTTTTTCCAAGCAATTTGCAGAAATGATACTACCAATAGCTCCATAGCAATCAGGGTATTCCATGACAGCTTCATTGAATTAATATCACTCCATGGATTCAAAGAACATTGTTTAGACTGAAAAACAGCCATAGATGTTCACTGCTTGTCCTCAAAATTTCTTCAGTCACCATGACTCATTTACCCTTTGGACTCTGTTTGGAGAAAAACTGGTTGCTTGTGATGCCTAGGCCAGCTCAATTGGTTCAGGTCACCCCCATAATCTCCTTGGTTTGCAGGCTGGATTCTGCTACTTGTGTGGCTTCTACTGATGACCATTTAGTGCCAGTTTTGATATCTGGCTGTAACCCGCAGACGAACTCATCAGCCAAGTCTCTCATCATCTTGTTGTAAATTCTTGATCTTGAATTCCTCCACCAATGAGGAGATCGGAAGTTTCAGGTTTGCAGCATTGATATAGAGTTTCAATTGACAAGAGTAAGTGTTTTTTTTTTCTTCTTCCTTGTTGGCTTTTTTTTATATAGTTTCTATAATATATATCTACATATTTTTTCTTTACTTCTTTCTTTTCATTTCTTTATTTATCCTTTTCTCTATATTCTTTTCCTTTCTATCGTTTTCTCTTTCTCTCAATTCTTATACATCCTTTCTTTCTTTTTTTTCTTTACTTCTTTTCGTTCCTTTATGTTTTCATTATTTTTCCTTCTCTTCTCCTTATTCATTTTCATCATTCTTATTCTGTATTTGGCTTCCTTTCACTGCCAATGGTCTTCTTTGATTTTTGCATTTTACTAAATTTTCTCTTTCCATTTTACTTGAATAAAACATTTTTTGGATATTTTCAAAGCTTGGCGTAAGGCTACTGGCCCAGGGAATGCAATCTGAAACGAACTCTTTTAAGTCCAGCGGTCAGAAAAATATGTTAACAAAACATGACTTCGTGTTACGTTTCGGAAAAGTATTTTTAAAGGAGAACTTATATTATTTTCATTTTTATTTCCTTTGATTTCTGGCGTGTACACATTTCTGACCTAAGGCTAGAAATGGCATTTCGACACTTTCCACTGACAAGAAAAAAAGAATATTTACATAGATAAACCCCTTCGTAAAGTGTGAGCTGTACTTGTGAGAACATTTTTTTTTGTATTTCTTTGGGGCATTTCTTTCCAGGAATACCTTAAGCATGTTTGGATTGTGATTAGGTCTTATATAACCTCCCACCATAGTTCTCCATATTTGGTATGTTTGATTGGTGGGGTTCTTTCCTGGGTTTTCGAGTGCAGTGAAGAATGATGTCATGACTTGTCGATACTCTTCGCGAGACCATTTCGTTCGTTTACTTTTTATTAGTCGATCTGGTATTCGTTTGTGGAAGGTTTTTCGTCCTCACACTGGTTCCTCTCTGATGGACGCGGCCTTTATTGAACCGGGTGACGACCGATCCAGTATGAAATTTTATTCGTATTCATTGAATTTGGTAGAGATTTGCATTTACACCTTGACCGCCAAGGAGTAATTATTTTCAATTTACCAGCTTTAGGACGACTCTCGAAAAAGACCCAAGAGCACGCCTACTATTATTATTATTATTATTATTATTATTATTATTATTATTATTATTATTGTTTCCTCAGGTTTGATTTTTCTCTCAAATGTCCAAAATATAAAAAAAAATATCTCTATCAAGATGTATGAAATTCATTGGGATTTGAAAATATATTTCTGTCCGCTCCCAAATCATATTTCATATTTTATGTTCGTTTATTCTAGACCTAAGCTAAAGTAAATGGCATTTCTGGATACTCATTTTCTAACTGAGCATTTTCATGACATTTTCTAGGAATAAAAAACTGAAGATCACACATATTTTACATAGATAAAGCCCTTCGTAAGGTTGTGGGCTGTACTTGTGAGTAATTTTTTGTATTTCTTTAAGGCATGTGCTACCAGGAACGCCTTCAACGATTCTATCGAAACCTTTTCCAATGAAAAAAAACAAAAAACAAAAATAAACATACAAGGCATCTTCTTGAAAGATTCATTTTCGGGTGTTCAGGCGTTTGTAAGTAGCTGTGCTTCTGGTGTAATTTAGGTATAATGTGTTTTTCCACATTTTCCACATTTCCATACGGTTTTAAGTAAATTCCTATCACCGAAGAGATTTTGTACATTTCCAAAGCCTTAAAGATGAAAGAGCAAAGCCCACTGATATTGTTGCTATTATTGTTGTTGTTGTGTGTTGTTTTATCTCGCCAGTGAGTAATTTTAAATGCCTAATCATCCAATTCCCCTAACACAACAGGGATATTTGTAGTTCATGTTTCCACATTTTTGGTATTTCAGTATGCAAGTCCTTGTAATTTGCCTGTTTTTAGATTTTTCAAAAACATTGATATCAATTAATTGGCAGATTCCTTTATCGAAACATGCCTATTTGTATCAATTTTCCTGTCTGCAAAGATTGGAAAATTCCCCACTATAGTCACCCCATCACCATCAGTTACATCATTCGTGTGGTATTTGTAACGTGTATCCGGTACTTCAATACCATAGTTCAAATAGACGTGCTAATGAATATATTGTCTTAGCCTGTCATGTCTAATAATGTACTCTTTATCAGATAGTGTGTTATTAACAGTTTCTTCAAATTTCTGGCATAAGAGATTTGAGCTTTGTTTATTTTTATCCCCATGGACATTATTTAGAAGACATTGGTCTTCTGCTGCCATAATAAGACCTTTCGTCTCTCCCTTAAGACCACTGCTTCTAAGATTATTGATGAATTTGGCGAACATCGATGTCTGGTCATCCAGGCGCTTTAAGTACTATGTGATACAAGGCTTTAGGACTTTTGTTCAAAATTCTTCATATTAGCAGTTTCTTGAATAACTTAATTTTCTTTGCTGCATCAGTGGGAGATTCAAGATATTTGTCGTCTTGACAAAACAGAACGGGTGACATGAAAAATTCATCTTTAGATATTCAAACCATTGGAAGTGGCAGTATCGTTATATATAATTTGGTTTTCTACAATTTCATCCTTTATTAAACGAAATTTACTATCAACGGGTAGACTTTGAACTTTCCAAAGCCTTAAGGATGCTTAAGGATTATTATTATTATTATTATTATTATTATTATTATTATTTCCTTTGATTTCTTGTGTATACTTAAGACAGAAAGTTTATCATGATATTTTTCACTGAGCCTTTTTTGAGGAACAAAGCACGCACCTAAGATCACACATATTTTACATAAAAGCCCTCTGTAAGGTGTGGGATGTAATTCTGAATATATTTATTATTATTATTATTATGGTTTTTATTTTCTTTGATTTCTGACGTTTACACATTTCTTTCCGGGTCTCGCCCAGGGACCTAAGGTTAGAAATGGCATCATGACACTTTCCACTGACAAAAAAAGAATAAATAAATAAATAAAAAAATTAAAAATTAAAAAAAAATACATAGATAAAGCCCTTCGTAAAGTGTGGGCTGTACTTGTCAGAACAATTTTTTGTATCTCTTTGAGGCATGGACTTCCAGGAATCCCTTCAATTAGTCTACTGCAATCTTTTCCAACCAATCCTAGGGCTCCAACTACAACAGGGATTGTTTATGTTCCCATGTGCCACATTTTCGAGATTTCTATTTCAAGGTCCTTGTATTTTGACAGCTTTTTGAATATCTTCAAAGATACATTGCAGTCTGCAGGGACTACCATATCAATAAGAAGGCACCGTTTTTGTTTGTGGTCTTTAATAACAATGTCTGGGCGGTTGGCCTTGATTGTTCTGTCAGTGTGTATTGTGTAAACCCATAGAATTGTAACAGGTCCTATCTCCGTAACCGGGTCTATTATTATTATTATTTCTATTATTATTATTATTATTATTATTATTATTATTATTATTATTGTTGTTGTTGTTGTTGTTGTTGTTGTTGTTTTTTTTTCCTTTGATTTCTGGCGTTTACACATTTCTTTCTGGATCCCGCCCAGGGACACAAGGTTAAAAATGGCAAAAAAAAAATAAATAAATAATAAATAAAATACATTCGTAAAGTGTGAGCTGTACTTGTCAGAACAATTTGTTGTATCTCTTTGAGACATGGACTTCCAGGAATCTCTTCAATTAGTCTACTGGAATCTTTTCCAACCAATCTTAGGGCTCCAACTACAACAGGGATTGTTGATGTTCCCATGCGCCACATTTTTGAGATTTCTTTTTGAGCTTGATTGTTCTGTCAGTGTGTATTGTGTAGTCCCATAGAATTGTAACAGGTACTATCTCCGTAACCGGGTCTGGGTGGTGTTCATACCAGTTTCTTTCAGTTTCCTTCCCGTAGAAGTTGCAGATTTTCCAGTGCAGATATTTATATTCAGTGGCTGCCAATATCGTGCAACCTGATACAAGATGATTAATTGTTTCTGGATATTTATCACAGAATCTGCATTTTGGGCTGACACAATATTTTAGTATATGTGCTTGATAATTCCTAGTTAGCAAGCATTGGTCCTGTGCAGCAAGGATAAAACCCCCTTCAGTTTCAGATTTATTATTATTACTATTATTATCATTATTATTATTATTATTATTATTATTATTATTATTTTCCTTAGTTACTGTTTTAATACAAACCTTTACTAAATACTTTAATTGTGCGGCATGAATTTTGTACCTCCAACATTGAGGGGTTTACTGGCATTTTCTTAATATGGATATTAATATCCTTTTTAATCAATCCTCGTGTCCCTGGTATTATTGGAACGGTGGTTCAAATGACACATTCTTACAATTTATTTTCCCTGGTTATTATACATATGCATGTTTGTCAAATTCATTTGCTTGCCATGGTTAAGTGGAATTAGCAAAATGCACGACAAACGGAATCGATAACGTTTGCAATAATCAATAACAAAAGACAGAATAGATCAAGGCAAAATGATAATAGGCAAACAATATATATGCAAAACAAAACAAGGCAAAGCAGCAGTAATAAGGCAAAAAATTCTCAAAAGTAGAACTGTGCTAAAACACAAAACGGATACAGACAAGTGATTGTAGCGTTCAGCCCTCAAGACAAGGAAGAAAAAAATGGCGGATTAGAATGGGAAGTGGCCCATTTTTATTGGTTACGAAGAAATCCCACTATGCATGTGTATGGTTTATCTTTAAATTTATGGAGTGGGGTATTCTTTTCTAATAGTTCCCCCAGGATTATGGCCAAAGTGCGGCTGGTATATTCGATGAAGCTCCAGAGTTTTGTAATATTTTTACCCTGTAGCACAAGTTGTTTCGTTTTCATACCATTTATTCGCTTGGAGAAACTTATAATAGTGACATATCTTCAAATACAGGTATATATCCCTAACCTATCATATATATATATTTCGATTTGTTTGAGATTAGATTAAAGCATTAGTCTCTTCTATGTTAGTACAAAAGGAAATATCTTGTGTCTTATGTTTACCCTGGATCGTGTTGGCAGGTTTTGACCTTGAGCAACCATCCTTCAAACTCAGCTCCACAAACATTGATTGATCAGATTTTGTGATCATCAGTGTATTGTATTTGCAATGTGTATCGATCATGAAAGGGTTTTTTTCTATTCATTTTATTTGCTCTTCCGATTAGACAGACCTTTTTTTTAGCTTCGTTATCCCTTCAGCTCTACCATTGCACATTACACACATTTCATTTTTTGTATAGCTTTAGATATTATTATTATTGTTATTATTATTATTATTATTATTATTATTTATTTATTTAGTTAGTTAGTTAGTTAGTTAGTTAGCTATTTATTTATTTATTTCAAATGATTTGATCTTCGATAGAATATCTTATCGCGTCCACGACATGAGAACTAAAGGCTTTTTAGCTCGTTATTGAGTATGTTCGATTGGACTATTTTTCTATTTCAAAATATTACCACTGTTAACCACTACTACTATTAATAATAATAATATTGATAATAAAAATATTAAGCTGAATTTGGGATATTATTATTATTATTATTATTATTATTATTGAGTTGATCTTTGATAGAATATCTTATCATGTCCTTTACATGAGACCGAAGTAAATTTTGGATTGTGATATTTTTTCATTTGGAAATTTTTATTATTATTATTATAATTATTATTATTTGATCGGTATCATTATTATTGTTGTTGTTGTTGTTGTTATTGAAATCTTTTTTTCTTTGATAATCCAAAGGAAAGAGACAGCTTTTCGCTGCTTTGGATCTGCCAGACTCAGTGACGTTTGTTTACTTTGTGTGGCAGCAACGAAAAAGAAATATCTGCCCTTGGGGAACGGTTATAATCCTGCGAGTCCGTGTCTTTCTTGCAACGAATCCGCATGGATCTGATTGATGTACGTTTTCATTCTTATATTGGTAATAAGCAATCGATCGGCTTCTCCCTATGACATCGTCATCAACATGTTTTTCAAACAAACGTCTATGAATCGAACAGGGAGCGGCCGCAATTAGGATGATAGCGTTGGATATCATATTTATATTAATAATGTTTTTAAGAGAATGGAAAAGTGCATTATGTTGATAGTGAACTATTGTTGTTCTTCTTTGACTACTACTACTACTACTACTGATACCACTACTCTTTCTACTTTTTCTTCTTTCTCTCCTCCTCTTCCTCCTGCTTCTATGTGCCGAGTCCCTTCAGGATATGTGTTACTGTAGCTCTCCGCACCTTTGTATCTTTTGTAACGCTTCCAGAACCATTACAACCTTAAACAGTTTAAGAGAAGAAAAATGAAAGAAAAAAATACAGAAACGGGCGAAGAAAAATGGAAAGAAGAAAGCAAACGAAATAGATGAAAAATGAAAGACAAAATTGATAGAAAAAAATATGAATATCCATAAGAAGGAAAAACAGAAAGAAAGAAAGAAAGAAAGAAAGAAAGAAAGAAAGAAAGAACGAAAGAAAGAAAGACGAAAATAAAAAGAACAAAATTTGGATAGAAAAAACAAAACAAAAAAAAACCCAAATAGAATTCATAAAGAATTATCCCCAAAAATGAACAATACTTTCAAAACCTGCTGCTCCCGTTTACAGATACCAATTTAAATAGTCTTGTACAGTCACAAAACATCAAATATGAAGCATCCTATAAGTCAACAATTATGTATTTTACAGATATTCATAATCAACAAGTTTTACTTCCTGAAAACGAACACATTCACTAAACATGTACATTGAAAGGTTTTTAGGCTTAAAAGAATCTGCCAAAAATGACTCATTGTATAAATATACGATGTCTAATATATCCATCTTGACAACTGGGAATAAATTTATCAGCGCCAAATCTTCGAGATATGTTGACAGGTTTTATTATTATTATTATTATTATTATTATTATTATTATTATTAGTGGCACTAGCAGTACTAAAAACCATCTATACAGTTTACTTCGATGAAAAGCTTTCAGCTGTTTGGATGCTGTTCAAATAAAATTCCTAATAAAATGCAGATACCCCATATATATATATATATATATATATATATATATATATATATATATATATATATATATATATATATACACTCATGTGTGTGTGTGTCTATGTTGGGGATGTACATGAAAGATAGTTGATTATTATTTCGTTGGAAAAAATGTTCGATTTTTTACTTTTTGTACCATTTTCTGTCTTTCAAATTTGCTTTTGGTTCCGTCAACTTACTCTTCGGTAAAAAAAAAAAAAAAAAGAGTAAAAACATTATTTTTTATTTTTATTTCTTCCAAATAAGTTGATGTCGTTATCTTTGCTCCGGAACACCTCAAATCTAATTTCAACACACATTCCGAATATAAAATCTAATATTTCCAAACATGATATTTATTCCAAGAGATGCGTTTTCAATATATATATATATATATATATATATATATATATATATATATATATATATATATATATATATATATATATAAAAATGAACATAAAGTCAACACTTAGAGACGACAGTCTGTTTCATGAAACTATATCGCAATCGTCAGGTGTGACTTCGATGTGCATATTTATATTCACGCCTCTATCTCTGATATTGAGCACTTTATCCCATAAATATAGCACTCCTTAAGACTATATTTCTTTATATATATATATATATATATATATATATATATATATATATATATATATATATATATATATTTGTTCTTTTACGTTATACATACAAATATTTAAGTAAATGTTCTGTTTATAAGAAACACTATTAACGACATTTATCGGCCCGAATGTCCGAGAAATTTTTATAGAAAATATGCGTCCTTCGACAGGAATCGAACCTGCATCCTATACGGAACCGCCATATAGACTGACGTGCCTTAACCCATTATTGTTTATAATAAACAGTATTGACTATTTGTAGAAAAGACAGAGGGAATCCACATCGCAACTGTGTGAATGTGACTGAAGTCGAGATTTCAAGACAGGATCGATCAGATTTGCAGATTCTTCTTTGGATTTCGTCAAGAAACTCGGGGTGAACAACAAAGGCGCCACATCAGATATGTTAACAGTATTCAATTCGAACATTGTGGATTGGCACTACAAAATTACAAAGAACTGTACCAAATAACAGAAATCACATCACTTAATGAAAACAACAACAAAAACGGATAGCACGTGTAGAACAAAAAGAAAATAACGACATAATAATGAAGGTTGGTATTCAGCACTTATTTAAATAAAAGATTACGAAGGAAACGCTAATCAATACTGGAAAGGGAGATAACGGCGACACTACATGAGAAACATATTTTTTTAAAAATTGTTTTGAGAGAAAGATTTCATAAATTTCAACTGACAGTATTACAGGCTGCTTGTTTAATAAATGGCGAATATTTCCTCATGACTAGACGGCTAATATAACCATTACACTTATCACTTAACGTGGACTGACTAGCTATGGTACCTTAATTACCATAATCAGAGCCTCTGGATAGACACTAGTTACACTGGCTAGCATCTCACCGACATTCAATGCAGGGGGTATCGCACGCGTATTAGTTCTATTCAGGCTTCTTAGCTTCCAGTAGACATGAGAGCATCATTCTCACCAGTGTGGCGCTGTCGATACCACGACACCAAGCCAAGTTTGTAATGTCGCTAATTGGAACTTGGAAGACAGTCAACATTTAGCGTGGCCCGATCATTTACAATTCCAGTTGTTTCGACCTCATGGTTGATTTCAACTGTTACAGAATCCAATTGTCAACAAGGAACCGTTCAGTCGTATATATTCCCATGGCATACGTTAAGTTCACTGGGTCGCCTAAACACATCAATGACAGCTGTTATCTGCAGTGAAAACTTCGTAACCTTATTAGTGTACTATTGTTGGTGCAATAGCCACTCAGTAAAAATGTACAAAGTTGGTGTGTAGACGTAAATACTG
The DNA here is from genome assembly GCA_903632075.3 of Acanthosepion pharaonis. NCBI lineage: Eukaryota > Metazoa > Mollusca > Cephalopoda > Sepiida > Sepiidae > Acanthosepion > Acanthosepion pharaonis. The sequence continues at coordinate 485,821 of CAHIKZ030000891.1, read as the reverse complement.
GTGATAAGAAGCGCAGATTACGAGGATATGTAGGATAGATAATGGTCTGCAGTAGAATGTCAGAACATCTTATCTGGAAATAACGAGAATTTAACGATAAAATTCCATGTTTCATCTGTAGGAAAGCGGATGTAAGAGGGGAAAAGACTTCATCACCAACAAGGCTGCGTAGACGTTTTTGAATTCTCCTAAAGCTGGAAAATTGTACAGCTACAAATTCAATATTGGAGGAATAACCCACTTTTTCATCAATCTGACTCGTAACGATAGGGCATTGACAAAGACGTCAGGTACTTTTTGAAGCGATAGACGGGACCAAGTGACTGTGATTCCAGCTTGAAATGCAGGTTTCATTTAGCACAAGCTAGTCAGAAACGTATTTAGAACAATTTTAGAGAGCTTCAAATGTATGGCTTGGTCATCCTATCATTTTCGATAGACATGAAAATAATCAACATTCATTGAACGTGTTGGAGTGGTCTATTTACACGCAAGAGATATTTAATATCTGTCTATATTTCTGAGAAGAGGTATTATGTACACTATTTACATTGTTTGGACTACCGTCCTCATCTTTGTTACCATATTTATCACAACGTTTCATCCGTGTAGGACACATGGCACGATGGATAAAAGCGTTAGTTAGATCCAATGACAGTACCCAAAGAGTGTAACTTCAATACCTGGTTAAAGCAGTGGTGGAGAACTTGGAGAGGTGAATTAACTGGAGATAACTGATAACTGATATTCATTAGACATGGCACATGGAATTATAACTGTCTACCCCAGCGAGCAAAATAAAGGGTTCATTTCGACATTCCACTTAACTGAAGAAGGCCGGAGCGTACAACGGCAGAAACGTTGTGATAAATATGACAAGAGCGATGAGGACGATAGTCCGAAAAATGTAAAGAGATATATAATTTTATTATAAGTTTATTTGGCGAGATAAATGTAGCGCCATGTTTGGTCCAAATTCAGTCTTTTTGTTGCAAGACAGGAGTAGCCTGTCCATGTCGCAATGGTATATGTAGGACTTTTACTGCTCAGACTATATGACCCCATCCTCTCGGCCATATCAACAAGATCCAAAAGGAATACAGGGGAGTTTATTTGAAGACTGTTTGGCTACAGTTACCAGAAAATTGTCAGTGGTAACAGCCAAACGCTGTCGAGGTCCCACTCCGAGTTTTCAGTCTGGATTCACTTCCGTAAGCTTTTCCGTCTTTGGATATAAACGCTAGGCATCTAAGGTTTAAAATTAGAGTTCTCTGACCCTGCCTTCCTGGGCTGACGAGCCCAAACTGTTGGTTATGAGACGCCTGTCCTCTTCCTTCGCCCATTTTTCGGCTTGGAACTAAACTTAGTTTTCAAAGGATATTTGAGATGCATGACAGAGAAACATTTTATAAACATTAGAAACTTGTCCCCCCTATCACGTCTGGATATATCTACCTTTGGAGCCGGTATAACATTATACATTAAGTGTATTAGAACCTCCCCAAAAATTAACGTTTTCTTAAATATATAAAAATATTAAGCAAACAGAAAGAAGAGAATGCATGACACATTGCGAAATACTCAAAATAGACAGACACAAATACAGAAGAATTTGAAAGATATCGCATCTACAAAAGTTTAGGAATAATGGATAGCGACTCGGATTTAGGAATCTGAGAGCTGAATTCCACTCAAATACATTATATTCATTTACGTGCTAATAGCCTTTGGGAATGTATGAATCCTCTTCTACTACATAGCTTAGGGTAAATATCAAGCCAGACCAAGTTCTGTAGCCTTGGATGGCAAACTGGTCTACAGCAGAAAGAAATAGCGAGGAAAAAAATCTCCCTCGTCAGTCATGTATCGAAAGATACATGATCGCCTACCCGTGTCTCACGCATGGCACATAACTGATTACCAAATATAACTCGGGTGCATGGCCGAGTGGTTATAATGTTTATTTCCAACAATGAGACTTATTATTAGTTCGGCTATCGTGACGGTCTAGCTCAATCTGATTGTTGCTACGAGAATGGAGAAAAAAAGCAACTTGTCTCAGAAATGCAAACAGAAATAAAATCAGATTTGCTACAATCAATACGCAATCAGTAATCGTCTATTTCTACTTTAATGTTTGTCTCGCACCGTATAATTTGGTTGAAGTGACACTTCTTATTAAACAGTTAATATCCTTAACTCTCCGCCTTTTCGATTGCAGAAAAAAAAACTGGTTATGTAGCGATAGTATAAACTGATATAGGAAATTTGTCTGACATCAAATGCACAAAAGGCGACCAGCTAGAAAGAAATGGAAAGACGGCTGTGTACTTAGATATGAAAATGGCGAAAAGGAGATTTCCCTTCAACATTATTATAAAGGTCCACAAGCGAGAGAGACTTAATAATAAAAAAAAATGCCGGAACGATGTTCTTGTAGACCATTTAGTAATAAAAGAATTTCAGAGTTAAGCCAAGTTTAATTAACTCATTCCAGATACGCACAACTCATGTTCATGCAAATGCCCACACAAACACACACACAAAATTAAAATTAAAAATTCCCAGCATCCCTCATTCGTGCGAACGTGTATTCGTACCAACGTAATAAATTATAAGTTTTAAAGGACGAAGCGCGTCACGCTACAACTTTGTCATATATTTCCCCCCCAACACACACAAACACACACACACACATATATATATATATATATATATATATTTATAAATGTTATTTTTAATGTATACTCATATTTAGGAAGATGCTTTGGTTTTATTTATTTATTAAACAGTTTATTTATTTATTTTCATCTACCAGCCTGAATATTCTAGAAATATTGATTTGAAACTGTGGCATTAGCCTCCAAGGAACACCTGCCCGTTGCCTCGTATTTTTTCGAATAGCCGGTAGATGAAATCAATTAAATATACTGTTTAATACATAAATAAAAACAACCATCTACAGAAATATGAGTATACATAAAAAATAACGTTTAAATAAATAATTTAAAAAATGTCGGATTTAATCCATTTCTAGAGTATATATATATATATATATATATATATATATATATATATATATATATATATATATATATATATACAGCGTTTACCCGATTGAGGGGTGTTTGGTTGATTTGAAATTTTTGAAACTCTTTCTTCAAAACCATCACTTGATAAGACACCAGAAGTGTTGAAACAAAATGACAGTTTTTGTAGTGATGTTATAACATGTTTATGTTATAATTTTCGAATAAATAAAATTATATATATATATATATATATATATATATATATATATATATGTGTGTGTGTGTGTGTGTGTGTGTATGTATGTATGTGTGTATGGATGTATGTATGTGTGTATGGATGTATGTATGTGTTTGTGTATTGATGTAATAGGAAAGAACAGTTCGATTAATTATAAGATTTTTTAGTATTAATGTTTTTATTTTCAAAAAACTGTGCTCAATACAGACGTAGAGTTAAAATTATAATTATTTTTTTACAAATATGATTTCATCACGACACAGATATTACTATGTTTCGGACCTAACTAAGTTCGATATTAAACTTAAAATTTGAAGCAGAGCTTCATTCTCATGTGATATTTAGAATAACTAATTAAAGACATGCTTTACTCATTTATAGGTTGGAAATGGCGGTGTAATCTAGGGTTTTTCCATTCATTATCAAGGGGTCTCTGATGAATGTATGAATGTTTATTATATGTCGAATTTTTTAGGGTTGAGTTAGAGAATTATTCTCTGGCTACAACGCGCTTATCATGCAAAACCTTCGTTTTAGGGGAAAATCAAGCAACGATACTCCAGATGTGTCGGCAGTAAAGTTGGAAGAGAACATCCGGGCAAAGCTCTCTGATTTAACTTCAGTAGATGTCAATTCTTCAAATTTATTAAAGAGAGGTTGGACTAAGGATTTGATTTTGTTCTGTATAGTTTTACAGAACAGTCAATAATCTTTAGAAGCAAACTCATGCGACACTCACCATTGTCATATTCTATCAGCTAATAGTTACTTTGTTCTTTGAGGACACATTTGCACTTATTACGAACAATGTCAGAGAGGCGTCTGTCACAATCGGGCGTGCCGCTCTGGTATAGCCGGGAGAAGTGATTCCTGTGGGCTATGACGGCTGAACAGGCAGGGTAGAAGCAATCAGACTGTAGTTTCATTTGGTATATCCGTGCTGGCACGAAAGCTTCGATGTCGCCACGAGAGGAAGGACAACGATAACTGAGATTCGGAGGAACATGTAAGAACAGTTCGGATACTCAAGAGATATTTCCCTTGCCAGTAGGAAATGTTCACGAACATAGACACCAAGGCATGTATGTGGACACTAGAGTCCTTCCGAAAGAGAGGAAAATAGCCCTGCATAGAGAATTTAGTGGCTGTGATTGAAGAATTCAGATTAGTTTCACAAAAATTTAGGATGTCTGGAGAGTGTTCCAAGAAAATCGACTCCACACTATAGAAATTGGTACGAATATAATGAATGTTAAGAAAGACAGGTTGATAGGTTTAAGTGGTTTCGGGCGAGCTGGTTTAGTTTTATTTTGTTTAATGCTTTTGGTAATGGTACACTTCAAAGATGAAGAGTCAAGAATAATACAAACAGCCGGTTGTCAAAGGTAATATGAACTGGTTGGAAATTTCGCAGACTACATTATAGTGTGTTCCCAGAGTTGTCCAGCGGAATTGCTTGCAGACACACCAGTGCATGCGCAAAATGGCCCCAGAAGAAACCCGATGTTATGGGATTGTTGATCAAAGCAGCCGCCCTAGGCATTACCCAGTGGTTCGTGCTTCTAACTACCAGTCATGATGCAGCAACCAGAAAACTGCTAACCCGCTACCCTCAGGATGTAGCCTCCAGACACACATATCATCGCAAAATTCATGACACCCACCCTATCATAAATGAACCGTACCCCCCTATCTTAAACAGGACAAAAGTGATAAACATCCACTACTGTTTAAAATATGGGGTAGGTGTATGAACCGGGTGATAGGTAGACCTATGAACTTAGTTACGGTTTCTGGTAGAGATCATATAATCTGTCTTTATCCATAGTTTGAAGAAGACCAGTACGCTAAACCCTCTGTCACGATGACTTCTGACTTCGTGCTAACACAACTATCTACGGCTTCCAAAAGAGTTCCATCAACGTAATTTCTGTCAATACTGGATCAACTGGTATAGTTGTCAGTCATTTCACAATAATCTCGCAGTGTAGGGATCGCCTCCCTGGCTGACACCTTTAAGAAATCACTTCCCTGATAACTCGGCCCTGGTGAGATTTGAACCCGGGTAGCATATATATGTGTATACCCTATATGCGATATTTTTTCCATAGCTAGTCTTTTATCTGATAATTTTATACCTGTTCTCTTAATATTATGCTCTTACTCCCGCTTTGTTTTAGTATATTCGGATATATGTGAATAAAAAACTTTTGAAATGTATTTTAAAACCCCATAATTATATACTCTACACTTGAGAGGTTATATATATATATATATATATATATATATATATATATATATATATATATATATATATATATATATATATATGTATATAGGGGTGAAAGAAATAGATAGATAGAGAGCGATTCGTAAAATTGTAAATTCACATTCACTGAAAAATATATATTAATTGAAATATAAACAAATGCGTCAAAGAAAATTTCGCTCGGTGAACTGCGCTTGTCTAAGAGATTTTCAAGATGGCCGTCAAAATTGTTTCTTCGCAAATTTGTAGTGGAAAGAGTTTTCCCTCTTTCACAGTCGAATACTTCAAGATAATGAAGGCAACACAAGGAAGGCAAAAGAAAACAAAGAAAACATAAAGAAAGCAAGATAAAATGGAAAATGTTTTGGATGAAACAAAAAAGAAAATACAATAAAAAAGAGAATGGCACAAAGTACAAAAAACCCAAAATAATTAGGTATAAAAAACGAATTTAAAATAAAACGATTTTCAAAACATATATGGAAACGAATCATATAAAAACTCAAGAAAATTAACATCCAAAATATTTCAAAATGAATCAGCAATATATGCGTAGAAATTTCTGTATAAATAAACCATGTCGGATCAGTCACTAAAAATAACGATGATATTAATAATAAATAATGATGGCTTAACATTTTTGGTTATTAAAATAAAGCTAGCAGTGTGTTGACCTAAATAAAGCAATTTCGAAAGAACTGATGGATTTTGATTTTATTAATCCGACAGATTTTATTAATTAACATTATACAAAAAGTTCGCAGGAGAAGTGTCCATTCTTTTAATAGACTTCATGTGAGCTGATTCGTAAGGACACATTTCGGCTCTAAGTGAGAATTCTATAATGAGGAAAAGGAATACGTATTCAATTTGTGACGGGAGGCACATTTTCCTTCGGTGAATGAGATGTGTAATATGAATATAAGAAATGAAGATTATGATGAAAAACAGGATAGATGACAACTGACCCTTGATTGAAGTCATTAAGATTGTAGTCTTCAAGGAAACATCCACATGCGAGTTTAATAACTATAATTACTTTAATGTTCTTAGGTCTGCGATATGCTACATGGCCGGGTTCCTCAAATAAAGCTTTAGGTCTGGTTTGAGATATAGGATTTAGTAACGACTTTTGATTATCTGAGATAGTGGAGGAAGAGTGGTGTTGAAAGTGTTTACTAGAGGGATGCGTCAAGAATTATTTTTAATTTGATACATTAGGGCGTCTTCTTTAGGTGCGTATATTGATTTATATGTTCCCTGATTAGGTGTTGTGATGCTCTCTCTCTCTCACTCACTCATTATCTCTCTCTCTCTCTCTCTCTCTATATATATATATATATATATATATATATATATATATATATATGTATGTATGTGTGTGTGTGTGTGTCTGGTTTATAGTATATTTATGGTAAAATTACTCAGTATCAGAGATATAGCGTATGTAGATATAAAAATGGACACCGGGGTTAACAGCAAGCGGTGAATGCAATCTTCACACACAATATATATATATATATATATATATATATATATATAAACTAAGATATTTTTATGTTTATACAGTCTTTTTATAGATACAAATATTAATGTAAAATGTCTGTTTTATAATAAACAGTATTTATAGCATTAACCGGCCTGAATGTCCGAGAAATTTTCATATAAAATATGCGTCCTCCAACAGAAATCGAACATGCATCCTATACGGAACCATCATTTAGCCTGACTTGCTCGTAACCGATCGAGCCATAGAGAACAGTTCAATTAGCAAGGTCGAATTCACTCCCTTTACAATCTTGCAGGAATCTCTCGCGTACATTCATATCTGCTCAAATCGTAATCAGATGCAAACAAATGACGTCACAGATTATGAAATAGACGAAGTCCGACAATTATTTTAATATATTTTTTGTTTATACGTTATTTTTATAGATGCAAATTTTTAAGAAAATGCCCTGATTATAATAAGCAGTATTAACAACATTTACAAGCCTGTATGTCCGCGTGATCTCAAAGAAAATATGTGTCCTCCGACAGGAATTGAACCTGTATCTTATACGGAAGCATCATGTTTGGTTAGTAAGGTTTTGTAGTTTAAAAACATTAATTTAACTTTGTTAACCAGACGCTTCCTCTGTAGCTAAATAGTAGAGCACGGCAGACTATAAGGTGGTTCCGTGTAGGATACAGGTTGGATTCCTGTCGGCGGACACATATTCGATAAATTCATTTATATATATATATATATATATATATATATATATATATATATATATATATATATATATATATATATATATATATATATATATAAAAACAGGCTCAAGCACTAATATTCCATGGTTATAATTTATTACATTGGAATCGTAATCACGATCCAATTCATCAGACCTACAAATTCAAAAAGAAATCGGAAAATATAACTCCGGGTATAAAAAATGAAATTTTAGTGAAAGTGTATGTGTTGGAGTGGGAAACAAATGTGAGACGAAAATGTATGAAATCTTTAGAGTGTGATGTAACAGAAGAAAGAAGAACAGGAAGGCCTAAAGGTGAAGGTAGGGATTAAAATTTAAGAGAGAGAAGTATATATATATATATACATACCGTAAGTATTTTCGATTTTCACCTGTCGAAGTGCATTTGAAATGCACCGAAACGATGTTGCATCTTTGTAGTGAGTAAAATGGTTTTATCTATATGATAAAATTATAATAAATAAATAATTATCGCTCTACTATCGATATCGAGCCCTCTTTTGGATTAATGCTGTGAACATTGGAATTTATATATTACTTTCGTTCTCATCGCATTGGATATATAAATATATATACACCCCAAACAAATATACTGGTAAACCCAATACAAAGCATGCCGAGTGTTGTTCACTTGGCAGTCATTGTATTCATAAAATAAAAAGCAAATCTATAAAACAACAAAAAAAAGGTATATAAACTGAGAAGGTAAAAAAACAGAAGTCATAAACAGTAACAGATGTGCTCCATGTCTCGATAGGCAAGGCCGAATAAATAGGATAACCAGCGTTACCTCTAAAAATAGACAAAATTCAGACCGGTACTGGAGTTTTCACGCTATATATATATATATATATCAAGCGACCACACACACACACACACACACCCCCCATATATATATATATATATATATATATATATATATATATATATATATATATTATTATTATTATTAAATGGACTCAGTCCGACAATTATTTTAATATATTTCTTGTTTATACGATATGTTTTATAGATACAAATATTTAAGTAAATGATGTCTTTATAATAAACAGTGTTAAAATCATTTACCGTGCTGAATGTCCGTGAAATTATTAACGCATAAACAATTATATATATATATATATATAATTATTTTTAAAAAAAAAAAAAAAATTTATAACATAAGTATGTTATAAAATCACTACAAAAATTATTACTGTATATGTGTATGTGTGTGCCTATATATGTATGTGTGTATGGGTGTGTGTATATGTATGTATTTGTGTGTGTATATGTATGTGTATGTATGTAGATATATATATATATATATATGTTTATATATATATATATATATATATATATATATATATATATTGGATATATATATATATATATATATATATATATTTATATGTGTATGTGTGTATATGTTTTGTGTGTGTGTGTATTATTATGTACAGGTATGAGAAAATCACGACAGTATAATGAAAATTTGTGCCACAATATATTTGTATAAATGTATGTGTATGTGTGTATGTAATATATATATATATGCTGTGTGCATTTATATATGTTTTTGTTGTCAAATGTGTTTTTATATTTAAGTCTTTTGTATAATGTGTTTAAAATCTATAATATTGCTTGTGTTGGTGTTTGAAGGTATATTTATGTATCTATATATTTTAGTTCGTTTATATATGTATTGAAAGCCATTTTTATGTAAAAATGGGTGGTTGTTATTGCAGGTAGATATATTTATGGATATATATATATATTTATTTGTAGATAAGAATGTATATTTATATGCAATTTATAGTTTGGTGTGTGTGTATGGAAACCATATATCTAAGTATGAGTTGTGTGTATGTGTAGGTATATAAAAATCTACATGACTGTTCCTTTTTTATATATCTTTTGTGCATAAAAGTCTGTGTGTATATATGTGTGTGTGTGTATTTAGGTTTATATGTATACATATCATATCTATCTATCTATCTATATATATATATATATGATGTTTAGATATTTATTCGAGAATATGATGTATGAATATATACAAAATTTGTTTTTGCTTTTGATAAAATATATATATATATATATGTATATATTTGATACATTTTTCTTTGATGAATATAACATATGACATAATATATATATATATATTTTATTGGTTTTAGAGTTTTCGTTTTAATATATTTTTTAATTTTTATCTTTATATATTTTGCTTTTTATAATTCAATAAGTGGTCCATTTATTTAAGTTTTTTACTGGTTGTGATTTCTCAATGTCTATGCCTTTTGGATGTATGTTTGTGTATATATCGGTGTCTATGTGTATGTAGAGTGTATTCACATTTAACTGTGTGTGTGTATAAGTGTTAGTTTCCACGTCTCCTTTTTTTTCGTAAAGGGCTGTGGAGTTGTTCATGTATTCCCCCACCTCTTCCTTTTTTTTTTTTTTTTTTTTAAAGTGTGTGTGTATATTTGTGTTGTGTGTGTGTGTGTATGTAAATTGCGTCTGTTGTGTTTTTTGTTGTGTCACGTTTTATACAAACTTTAAAATAAAAACGGAAAAAGAAAAAATATATACATGTATTATCAGATGACCGGACGAATCTTTTTGTCTTGGGTAATTTCAATGATTTGAATAAACATATATATTTTTTTTTTTTCTCATATTTTGTAAAACTTTATGATTAAATTTGGTTTTAAAATTGGGACATATAAATTTATAATTATTAGTTAGTAAAAATTATTTTTAATATTACACGTATTTAAAGATAAATAGAATAATAAATTTTTTGTTTCATTTTCTTTCTGTACTTCGTTTTTTGATTGGTTATTCTAGCTTTTGTCCTCCCCCTAGTGTAGATCGTTAATTAATCCTTTTAAAACCATTTAAACCCATCCTTGATAAGACACAGAGTGTGTTGAAACAAAATATTATTTTTGTAGTGATTTTATAACATACTTATGTTATAAATTTTTTTTATAAAAATAATTATATCTGCTCTACTTTGTATTGAAAATAGTAATTGTTGGTTATTGGAATTCCCGTGTACATTAGATTATATATATATAATTTATTTATATATTTTTCGTTTTATTATTAGTTATTTGGTGAAATGTCTAACATAGCTCCAAATGTCTTATAATAAAATCATCATTTGTATTGAGCCATTTTTAAAAAGTAAATGCAACAAACCTCCAGCTGTTATTCTAAATCTATCTATATATATATATATATATAGACGACAAAAAAGATTTTCGATGAATATAACAGACATGGATTTTATATATTTTTTAATCAGTTTTTTATAGTGTCCTTAGTTTTTTTCTGTTTTGAAGGCGAAGACTTTAATGAAATTGCTCGTCGTTTATATTAGCTCTCTGGGCTGATTCCATAACCATATTCAATTTATATGATTGGGACATGAGCTGTATTGCGAATATAAATGTTTATTTTTATCTTATCCTCGTTAATCCCAAAACCCATTTGAAACATGTTTGGAATATAATTTCGGATTTTCTCATAGCTCCCATCATTTCCTTTCAACAAACGAGTTATTCTAAAAAATAAAAAATTCAAGAAAATTTCGACATAATCCTAATATTTTATGATCTGTCATAATTATAAAAATTTGAAACATGTTTGGAATATAATAAATAAGCTTGAATATTCTAGAAAAAAGGTAAGAATGTCAACGAGAACGAAAAATGCAAAACTAAATATCGTAACGTTTATTTATTGAATTATAGTTCTTCGATTTTATTCTTTCATGGTAAATTTCAAGAAAGTAATATATAATTTATTCTCTTCCTTGCCGGTTTTATCGATTTCATATTCCTTACTAAATGAAACTGAAAAATACTAAAAATTATGTTAAAAAAATAACTTTATTAAAAATAATCAAAAACTTTAATAATTTATGTAATTTGAATAATTTTGCGTAATGTACCATGGGTTGAAATTTACGATGGATTTCAAAAATAAAACGAAACAAAAAAGTATTAGTGAAAGAATTCTAATAAAACTGTCCAAACACCGTAATGTAAGAAATTACCCGAAAAATGGATGAATTTTAGAAAACATTTGGCTGATTTATTGAAATATATTCGGTAATTGATAAAGAAGATATTGACATTTATTTTTCCAAAGAGACTTAATGGAAACGAAATATTATGTCCAAAGGGAAAAACTTAATAAATCGATCAAACAGTTAATTTTGTTGAATTCATTGCAAGATAAAAGAAAAAAGACATGAAAGGTGAAAAAATGGAAAATGTTCGAAATAAAAGAAGAAGAAGAAGAAGAAGAAGAAGAAGAAGAAGAAGAAGAAGAAGAAAAGTAGAAGAAGAGGAACTAAAACAGTAACAGCAATATTACTGGTGGGGACAAAGTGATATCATAATTAAAGAAGGTATACAGGATTTCTTTTAATAAATATATTTGCTCCGATAAGCAAAACGAAATTATTCAATACAGCGATAAATTTATAACATTGAAGATGCATATGTATCAAATGAATATATATATATATATATATATATATATATATATATATATATAGTGAGACAGAGAGAGAGAGAGTGGGAGAGAATGAGAGAGAGAGTGTGTGTGTGTCTACACACGCTGCGTCAGAAAAGAAAACACTTGTTCAAACACAAGTAAGCTTAAATAACAAGCTGAATCACAGTACCTTGTCAGCCATCTCTAATGAAACATAGAAAAAAGAGGATTATATATATATATATATATATATATATATATATATATATATATATATATATATATATATATATATATATCAAAATGAATACCACATGTTGTGTTCATTCATCTATTTTTTTAGGAGAGAAACGAGAACGATATAGGCATATGTGCGATTCCACACTGCATGTATTCATCTATCTATACGTATGGATAACTATATATATATATATATATATATATATATATATATATATATATATATATATATATGATTGTACAAATTACATTGCTAATTTTAACAATATCCGTTCGTACTCATGAATAACGCCCCGTGTATTGATATTAAAGGTTCAGAGAAATGTGCTAGAGCTGTTTAAATTTCTTTTATTTTCATTTCGCAAGTACTTTCGATCTTCTTCCAAGATCATCTTCACGGGTGCAAGTAATACTGAACTATATTTTGTTCAGGGGTATAACTATTTATACAAAGCGGTGCGTTGCTATCCATTAGATTAATTTTTCATTATGCTTTTAAATGCACACAAATGACAATGTGCTTAGCGTTCATTAGAACGTGAATGAATTATCCATTATAATTTTTTTTCCTCTGTGTTAAAATTTCATTGTCGTACGCGCATTAAAGCATGAAAAAACTGTTCTTTTATAGGCATTTCATAAAATTATTGCAGTATTCATAGTTGATTCTGTTCAGTGCCGGCTTTAAATTTTAATATAAATTGTTTCTAAGATCTGTAGCTAGTATTTAGTATTTTCTTGCAAAATGGTTGTGTTGTCGATCAGTGATGTTTTATATTGGGAATGGGGACAGGAATGTTGTTGGTGATGTCTCGAATAGTCAGACATGTCTATTGTAAGATATCTTGTTAGTGTAATTGTCGTATACCCAACATATATTTTTGTTTTGTTTTGTTTTGTCTTGTTTTTTGGCGTTTTTTTTGTTTTTGTTTTTCTCGGAGATGCATTCTTCTAATGGGTATTTAAATTGGTATAAAATGTTAGTTTTACGTAATACATCAGTTGGTGGGGAGAAGACTTTTTGAATAATTAAATTTGTCGTATTGTATTTTATTTTTCTTATAATATATAATTAATGTTATTTTTATTAGAATCCATGGAACATATGTTAGTATAAATGAGAATTATTAACGTCTTGCTTTTCATTTATTTCTCTAAAGTGTTTTTGGAGTTTACGGTTTTTCTTCTGACGTCACTGGGTTCCAAAATTGCTTATGTAAAATTTATTCAATACTAGTAGCATGGCCCGGCGTTGCCCGTGCTTGATTCAGAAATTGTACGACTCATACAGCAATCGCTATCACTTGACTTAAAATATTTTTGCCCTTCCTTGCCTTTAAAGGAGTGCCCTTTGCCGTGCTGATGTTGCTACAGGCCTTACTTCTTGCCTATCTCACACTGCGAATTTTTTCCAAGCTCTATACTAAACACTAAATCTGTTATGAAAAATGAACTAAACAAAATGAACACAAAACGATCAGCTTTAAAAAAAGGACTCGTAACTGGATAAGCCGAATGAAAAAAGAATGTTAACAACAAATACTTTTTCACACCCAACCCAGTTCTGCGGAATCAGAATCAAGGTTAAGTTTAAGCAAGCGAATGAGCCAAATGGAGTAAAGTGCCATGCAGATTTAAATTTTTCCCACTTGTGACGAATGCAGCTATCGATTTTTTTGCATGCTAGCATGCTAGTTAACATTCGTGTCAGTCAACTGTTGGCTCTCATGCTAGCCAATAGAATCTTCCTGCCTATTCGTGGCAGCCAGCTATAGGCTCTCTGGCCAGTAGAAAATAGGAACAAACTACATGAAAACTGCCGTAGAAGCATGAAAAATCGATTATTTCCACTATCGATGGGGTTGGGAAATGCAAAGTCAGTCTTGGCCTTTCCGCTAACCAGGAGCATGTGCATGTAAATTTTGGTGCAAATCCGTCGAAAATTGCGGCCGTGCATTCGTTACACACACACACACACACACACACACACACACACACACACACACACATATACACATATATATATATATATATATATATATATATATATATATATATGTATGGAGCACTTTTTATTATTTTAGCTGTTAGCAGGGAGAGCTTTACATTTGATTGTGGTAAATGCTATTTTCAGTACTCTAATTATTTTATTAGATGCTTTTGTCAGTATCCTAATTATTTTATATTCAATGTTTTTTTTTTTTTTTTTGTTTTTAAGCATTTCACTCCAAGCAAGTCAGACGTGCCATTAGCATCGTAACCGGTTGGCAATATCTTTTGGTTGATGACTAAAAATTAAATTCCGCATTTTGACTGTATACATGGGTTTCATTTGGACACCATGTGTATTTAAAGTAGTTTCCGGTTATTATTTTGAGTTTGGAGGACTTGTGTATGTTTAGGTTTCATTTGTTTACTTTTTGTGTATCGTTCTCTGAAAAAAAAAAAAAACGCTGAGTCACCGGAAGTTAACGGCATTCGTTCTGTTTTCCGCGGTGACCCTTTCAGACGTTTGAGTAGCCGGCAGTAACTTCCGGCCGGGTGCGATACACTTACCCGTGCTTTAAAATTGATTTCGTGCAAAAACAATTGCGTTTTTCCAATTTTTCGTGCTGTCAGAACCACCGCCGGGTAATTTTACGTAGTCCTGTGAAGTTTTGTTGAAATCGGTTGAAAAATGTAGGAAATACGACCTCATATATAAACGAACAGACACACACACATACAATCTGCGTTTTATAATAAGTAAGATTATTACGAAATTTGTGATTATCGTCTGTTCTTATAAAATTTCGTTGTCATAGTAACGTGAAAAAGCTCTATTTCGAATGCTGCCACAAACATCTCTGTTTACATGCAGACGCATTTTTTTTTGTTTTTCATATTGGGAAATCAACCAATTTATTGGAACAAAGCAATGAGATTATTTTTCCTTTTTTCGTCCAGTTTGTAGTTAACATTCATGTGGATACGATATAGCAGGTTGATATATTTAGTGTCCTTATTTTTTCTTTTCTTTTTTTTTAAAGCATTCAACTCCTAAGCCACTAGCACGCAAAGGGTTACAGAGAGTCGGAGCGATAGCAAATAGGAATGATAGAGGAAAGGATAAAGAGAAGGATACGGGATAGATCAGGGCATCTGGAGACGTCAATTGACATTACATTTGAATAGTTGGATATTATAGCTATCAGGAAAACAAGAATTGGGGAGCGAGTTCCACCGGCGAGAGGTGCGAGACATGAGCCTATTGGAGTGGAAGAGATGGCTACATTTAACAGTTTCGACAGTGAAAGGGTGAGGGTGAGATGCCAATTGAGCGCTGAAATTCATGAAGTCTGGGAACCAGCGAAAGCAGCTCACCAGAGAAGTTACCGTGAAAGTATTTGTAAAAAAAGACAGAGGGAGGCGACGGCACGTCTGTGAGAGGGCGGCTGTAGATGAGATGCCAGATCAGGGCCAATTACATTGCATATGCGTCATTAGTTTTTTATCAAGTACCTTGAGACAATTAGAAGGGGCTCCAGACCATATATGGCAGCAATACTCCATGTAAAGGCGAATTGTTGATTTGTAGATTTGAAGGATCGACTCCGGCGACCTTTGGGGAAGTAATATATTCTATTTGATGTGTATTAGGTTTATATATATATATATATATACTTGAGAAGACACAGAATGTGTTGAAACAAAATGGCTATTTTTGTAGTGATCTTATAACATACTTATGTTATAATTTTTTATAAAAAATAATTATATATATATATATATATATCGTCTTATTTGTTCATCTACAAAGTGGTTTGGTTTGGCTTGTTTTATTTTGTTTAACGGCATATGAACCTGAATGGGTTATTTAATGCCGACAACATTTTTAGGATACATTCATATGAATAGAATATGTATTCTTTCGTTTAGATTGGTTTGATCTATTTTGCTTTACGGCACATCAATTTTATACCGACAAAATACTGGTAATATTTTGTTTTGTCAAAAATCTGTTTCAGGTAAAATATTTACTTCAAAATTATATTGCTGCAACAACTTTCTTCAAAAAGTATTGCTGGTAATAGTTAACTATTTGCGCATAGCTGGGACTCCAACAGGTGCCACCACCCTAGGTCAGGGTGAACCTGGGAACACCAGCAATTAAGAGGTGGTCCCACGCTCCCCAAAACCTCCTGATCAGAGGCCTTGATGTTGGGCGTAGTTTAACGTCTTACCCAGGACGCAGATGTACCTTAATGTCTTATCCAAGACTCTCCAATGTAGTTTGGGAAATCATTATTAATGAGAGTCTGCTTAATATTTTTTTAGTTCATTGTAGAAAATCTTTTTTTGTGGAGGAATTAATTTGTGCTTCTTTAATTAAAATCTGTATAAGTGCTATTTTGTTGTAATTAGGACATTTACTATTATAGTTGAGAGTGCAAAAGTTTTTCATAAGTGTTTTTTTTAATATGGAGAGGTAGTAAATGTGTTATTATTTGTGTCTATTAAAATGTCAAGGAGAGGGACTTTGTTATCCTTGTTAAATTCGTAAGTAAACTTGAGGACAGAGATTTTTTGAATTTTCTTTGAGTTCCATTATTTCTTTTATGGTTTTTTTTTTTATCTAAAATAAGTATATCATCTACATATCCGAGGTAGATGGAGGGTTTCTTTGTGGCAATAAATATATTATTTTCTAGGTTGTCCATATAGAAGTTACTGAAGATTGGTCCCAGAACTGAACCCATTGAAAAGTCATCACGTTGCACATATACGTTATTTCTGTGATCATAAAATCGGACTTCAGTGGTATAGGTTGAAATAATTTTCTCAATATTTTAAGCTTAATTTTTAATTGGGGGTAGAGATGAATTATTATATATTTTCTTTTAATAATAATGTCAATTATTTCTCTAACTGGAACGTTAGTGAACAGATTTTCAACGTCAAATGATACTAAGGTTTCATTATTATGTTTTTCAGTTTTTAATATTTGTATATGTTCAAGGGTTGATTTAATGCTGAAATTGTTAGTTATGTATGGTGTAATTAATTCGTTAAGCATTGTAGTTAGTTGGTAGATAGGAATGGGATTTTAGGATATAATAAGGGGGAGTGGAGAGTTAGGTTTGTGCGTTTTGATAGAACCGCAAATCTATCCTGGTTTATAGTCTCTGGTTATTTTGGTAAGTTTTAGATTGTTTTGTTCCACATTGTTAGCTGTGATTAATTTATTAATTTTCACTTTTAGCTGAGCAGTAGGATGATTAGTAAGTTTTCTAAATTTAGTGTGATCATCAAGTAACTGTTCCATTTCTGATTGGTAGTCAGATTTGTTTGAAACAACAAAGATGTTTGCTTTATCAGCTTTTTTAATTACTATTTCTGGATGGTTGGGTAATTCTTTTGCAGTAATCGTTAGTGATTTATTTTGGAGTTCAGATGAATTTTTCCTTTTTATCATGTCTGTCTGTTATAGACTCTGCTTTAAGTAGATCACAGATTTCTGGTTCTGTGGTAATTAGCTGCTGTTTTTGGAGTTTAATTATATTTTGGTATAATGTTTCAAGCTCAACTTTTTTTATGGAGTCCATTATATTTTTTGTATATATGACAGTTAGGTCCGAGGTTAGGGCGTTCTTTTTGGTTGTCAGTTAAATCATTGTCAGAAAGGCTTATAATCTTTCAAAGTTATTCGGGAGATATATAGTTCCTTTATATAATGTATTGAGTTTTCTTCCAATTTTTAACCTATGTTTCCATTCCAATTTGGTAATTTCTTTTAGTCTATTTAGTATTTGTTTAATTTGTTCAGATGTAGTGTTCCTTTGTAGTGTGTTGTGTATCTTTTGCTTCGTTTCTTGAGTGCTATCAAACTAAACGCACGCACACACACACACGCACAGACACACACACACACATATATATATATATATATATATATATATATATATATATATATATATATATATATATATAGGTAAACATGTACAAAATTATTATAAATACGTATAAATACGCAGTGTGATTTTCGATCAGGTCATGGCACCAGTGACATGATATTTTCTCTTTGCCTAGTTGCAGAGAAGGTTCGCGAGAAAAACCAGTAGTTGAACATGGCCTTTGACCAAGGCCTTTCACACTGTGGCTCTTTGACAAGTTGAGGAAACTCGGCATCCCAGAAAACATGCTTAAGGTCATCATTTCCATTCATGAAGAAATGAAAGCTAATACCGTGCCTGATGGTATGATGTCAAAATCCTTTAATGTCACAAATTGCACCAAACAAGGTTGTGTCATGGCCCCCGTCCTTTTTTCCCTTTTTTCTCGGTGATGCTGAAATATGCATTTGCAGACACAGAGAGTGACGTCAAGTTTCAGTTTCAAACAACTGGTGGTCTCCTCAATCGTCAGCGCTTCAAAGCCAAGACCCACCTTCGGGATTTTGTTGTTTGCTGATACTGCTGCTCTTGAAGCGACATCCTATGAGGAAGCCGAGCATTAAATAAATCGTTTCTCTGTTGCATGTAAAGCCTTTGGTCTTACACTTAGCATAAAGAAAACTGAAGTAGTACACCAACGTTGTCCTGCTCCGAAGCAATTCTGTGGTGAGAAACAAAAACCACCAATCTACAAATTTCCAGAGAGACCATTGAAAGTAGAAGACAAGTATGTATAGCCTTTCACCTATCTTGGTAGCAAAGTAAACTATAGTGTAACTTGAGATGATGAAATCATGCATCGGATTAATAACGTTACCAGTGCTTTCGGCAAACTTCGTCATCGCTTCTTGAATGAGCGGGGTATTCGACTGGATACGAAAATTCGGGTTTACAGAGCTGTTTTCCTTGGCATCTTTTTGTAAACTTCAGAATCGTGGGCTCCATACAGATACAACATAAGCTAGCTGGATGTTTTCCATAAAAGCTATCTCCGTGAATCTGTGGAGTTTACCTTCAAGATAGGACATCTAACGTAGACCTGTTTAACAGGTGTAATATTGGAGGAATCGATACTTTGCTTATACACTCTCAGTTACGGTGGACTGGTCATATCATGAGAAAGTCTGATGACAGGATACCGAAGATCCTAATGTACAGCCGGTTTGATCAGGGCTACAGCAATACAGGACGCCCATGGCTAAGATACAAGACAAGCTGAAGAGCAACTTGTCCGCTCTCAATATACCTCATAACACCCTTGAGCGCTTATCCTTGGAGCGGGTAGAATGGAGATCAACGTGTTTTAGTGGGCTCAGCAGTTTTCAATCGACTTGTCTGAATTTTCGTCAAGAAACGAGATCAGGATCTAAAAGGTTAATCAATCTAACAGCGATCTCATCCCACAATACTTACTCTTGTTACACATGTGGCCTCCTTTGTAAATCAATAGCAGGTCTTAAGTGCCACTTAAGATTATCGCACAGAATTTTATAACTGAATCAATTAATTTGTCAGAACCTCATACGTCTAAACCGAGGGAGAGTCCATTATATATATATATATATATATATATATATATATATATATATATATATATATATATATATATCGCTCTTAAGCCCAAAAAGCCTTTCGAAGGATGTAGTTAAGATAACCTAAAGACTCTTGGCGTTAATGTTGAAGACAGGGTAATTTTCGGTGGAGAGAGATCTGTCTGGAGAAGAATATATTTGCAGTATTGCAGCATTTGTGAAATTGTACCCGTTCGGGTGTTGATTTCGCCAATCAAGTGAGATCACAGTTGAGAGACCAGGTACAAGCTCCTGTGAACGCAAACCTACTAGAAAATTTGGAGGTTATTTGTGGTTTAATTAGTAAAAGATTTCTTCACTATATCTTTATTATTTCCAAACAAAAAATCTTACAATCAAAAGATATTGTGTGGCTTTAAATAACCTGCAAAGGGTTGAGAAGCCGGAGAAAACGAACCAATCAAATTACGACAAAGGTGTGAATTAAAGTTATATTGATAAAAATAAAGCCTGTATATCTAATGAAAATTATGAATACAGGTACCCTCGATTAATGCAGCTAATCTGTACATCGGTAACTATTTAAAAAAAAGTCAATTTTTCAATGAATATGTTTTACTGAAAATGTTTTACCGCACTAATCGAGTATCATGTATACAATAATCGAATCGAGAGGAATCACGGTAGAGTAGTGAATAACGGCTCGGATTGGGGAATCGGAATGCCGAGTTCAAATTCAAATCGAATCCATTACATTTACTTATGTGCTAATACTCTTGGGAAAGGCATGAGTCCACTTCTTCATCCCTAAGAGTAAATAAGCAAGACAGACCGAAGAGTAAATAAGCAAGACAGACCGGACTCTGTAGTTCTATAGCCTTGGATGGTAACTGGTCTACTGCAAAAAGAAATGCAACCTACTGCGGGAAAAATTCTGCCTCGTGAGTCATGTATCAAAAGGTACATGATCGCATAAACTGACTGAATCAAATTTTTGTATGGAAAACGCATTAATCAAATTTGCATTAACCGAGTTGTATTTAAAATTAACATTATAATTATTATTCCTGTTAAATAGATTTTAAAGAAAGTATTCAATTTAATTCAAATCTATAATCAACATTTTTTTTTTACTAAGATGTTTAACAAAAACGATATGCACTAGTAGTAATTAATGAAAAATCAGGATATACTTTTGTTGTTCTTGTTCATCGTTTTTCTGATTCATATCCGAAAAAATCTTATTTCGTTTGAAGAATTACTTTAATGTTAATGTCCCTTCACAAAACTATAGAAAGTACCAAAATATTCGTTGTTTGCGGTCATATTAATATCAAGCAATGTGACCCATTTGTTCCATTTAGGCTACTGTTTAGGTTTTGTTCTTTGCATTTCTCCTTTGAATATTTTCCGGTATCATACGTTGAAATACAATTTTAATACACAAAATCCTTAATCTCTCACCGAATTGTCCAGTCACCGACACTATTTTCTATTCAATTACTTATCGCTCACTCAACAACTGAAATCGCCCACCGGTGGGCGATATCACCCCGCTTCTGATCTAAGTAAATCGTAATATCATAGCTGATATAGTAAAAATTCTTCATGATTTACGATGAAGATTCTTTCGAACATAATTCTTCCTATTCTATAATGCTTTCCCACGAGGGCAGAAACAAATTATAGTGGTATACCAGTAGATGCAGTGTATTCGAACAAATAGCACATAACGTGTCACTTTGTTACAGATAATAAACTGTTGAAATGACGGCTAGCATATAAACCCTTTTACAAATTAAATTAAACTTTAGCTTCTTATCTTTCACCATAGGGTCAGATTTACAAACAATGGAGTGACAGGGTGTAATCGATTTCTATTTTTTTCCTCGGGTTAGTCATTGCTGTGGTGTGCAGTAATATGAATCTATTTTTGGGGTGTACGATGAAATTTGTTTGGCCTTGAAAAATATTGCGTAATAAATGTTTGGATCAGATTTTTATCACGCCCAGACACTATTGTCTCGACTGTCGATTAGTTGACATACGATCATTTTCTGCGATGGACGTTACTCCAAGGAAGCTTACAAAAATTATAATGCTGGAGAAACACACTGGCTAGCCTTACAAGTGAGCAAATCAAAGTACTATAGACTGGCCTGGAAACTCTCCTGATTTAAATCCAATTGAGAATTTGGTTTCAATCTGCAAGGAATTACTTTTTTGGAATGGACATATGAAGTATTAATAGGCACACTGGGTTTAATTGGAAAAATATAAAAAAAAAGAGTAAATAACGATATTATTCGTTTTGATTGAATTAATTTACACAAGTGTGTACATGAATGCTAATCAATATAATTTATTAGAGGTTCTACTATAACTGTATTACTATTAATATAACTAATAATAATATGGAAATATTTCAGAAAGTGGATTTTGCCGCGTCAATGAATCGATGAGCAGAATGCAGAATCGTGCGAATATGGCGTTTTAAAAAAGCTCTCCGAGTAGCTAGAAGATCGGTTTGGTTTATTTTGTTTAACGGCATATCAACCTCAATGGGTTATTTAATGCCGACAGCATTTTTTAGGATAGATTCGTATGAATGGAGTATTTATTCTTTGGTTTAGATTGGTTTGGTTTATGTTGTTTTACAGCATATCAACCTCAATGGGTTATTTAATGCTGACAAAATTTTTTATTGCTGGTGATATATATATATATTTTTTGTCAAAATTCCGCTTCTGGCAATATATTTCCTTCAAAATTGTATTTCTGGTAATAATTTTTTTCAAAAAAGTATTGATGCTAATAGTTAACTATTTGCCCATAGCTGGGATCCTAACAGGTGTTACCACCCTGGGTCAAGGTGGACCTGGGAACACCAGAAATTAAGAGTTGGTTCCACGCTCCTCAAAACCTCCTGATCAAAGACCTTGCTGCTGGACGTAGTATAACGTCTTACCCAGGACGCGGATGTAGTTTAACGTCTTACCTAGGACGTAGTAGCTAGAAGACTTGGTATGACCATGAAAAGGTGCAGACAGAACCATTAGCAAAATCTCTGGCAGTTTCTCTTTCCAAGAATTGCATTGTATGGATCTGATCATCTATGCATGAAGATGATATAAGTATAAACGTATATTTGTATGTTGGATAATTTCTTTACTAAGGAGAAGAGAGATGAGGCAATAGATATATGTTTCTACAGAAGGATGCTGAGAAGAAGTGAGCAACAAAGAGGTTTTAAGCAAAATTGGAATGAAAAGTATACATTTGCTTCGGATCAGAAAGAGACAGGTGATATTTGTGAGACTCATAATGAGGAAAGGAGGCTTGGTAAATCTGACACATACAGGATTTATTAAAAGCAAGAATCATCGAGTAGCATACGGAACGACTTAGTGTAAATGGATGATCAGAAAGGGATAATATGGAGGTCACATTTTATTGTGTCTAAAAAAAATAGGACTTTGGGGAGAGACATTATCGTCGAATTTGATATATATATATATATTTCTATATATCTATCTATCTATCTATCTATATATATATATATATATATATATATATATATATATATATAAAAAAAGAACAGTAAGATATATAATCCGGTGTTCTTATAGATATTTTATTTTTACAAAATAGTGCTCGAAGTAAATTAAATTCGTGGCTTTTAGCTTCCATTTTTGAAACATGGTTAGAACTGTGTAGCGGAAAAACATTTTAAATCAATTAATTCATAATATATATATATATATATATATATATATATATATATATATATTATCAATGTTATATATTCGTTCTTTCTTTTGATTATTGGAGTAAATGTATTTATTAAAATGAGTTCTATATACACTTCTTTAAATATGATCTCACTTTGTTTCCACCAGAAATAATAATCTTTTTCTCCTTCTCCTACTCCTCTTCCGTCTTCTTCTTCTTCTTCTTAAAATCCCATCCCTTGTGATTACCGGCCATTTCCTATCAGTATGTGGACGATCATGACTCTCCACGAATTACTATCATTTTTAGACTAAAACAAATGTGAAGAACCATTCTTCTCCAGTCTTTTGAAACAGGAATAAATGTTTTACCATTGTTCCCTGTTTAGGATTGGCATTCTGGTTCCCTCTAAAGTCTTCTCATCCTCTTTAACTCCCAGTAGCTCTTTGCGTCTTAGTGGCATTATTGCCTTGATTGGTGGGAATTGAATAATTAAAAAAAAACAAAAAACAAAAAGAAAGATGAAAAATAAAATAAAAAGACAGAAGAACCATATTGAAAAGTTTAGGATAGTAAATACGTCAGATGAACAAATCGAAAACCGTAAACGAAGTGAAGGAAAATCAAAAAGAGGATATAACACCGATGGCGGCGGCGGTGGTGGAGGTGGAGGTGTTGAAAATGAAAATGAATGAAGAGTCAAGACGAGGAAGAACTCAATGATGATTAGACAAATGGTGACTCTGTAAAAGAAGGAAGAATAAACAAACAAGCTAGAAAGAGAAAGAATGTGCGTGTCATTAAAAACGCGCGTGTGTGTGTGTGTGTGAGAGAGAGAGAGAGAGAGAGAGAGAGAGAGAGAGCGTAGAGCAGACGGAACGGAAAAGAGAAGCAAAATGAAGAAGAAGATGAAGATTGAAAACTGGCCATATTTGGGATGACATCGGCACGAAATAACTCAAGATTTCAACTGTTGTTTCAAATCATAAAACGTGACAAGGCAATGGAAGAATCGACTCGGAGGGGGGCGGGGGGGACTCACTCTGTCTTCTCACGCAAAGTTCTTTGAGAAACGATTCGATATGTATGCGGCTGGCTGAGCGTGGAATCTGAAAAGAGAAACACAAAAGAAAGACTTGGGTGAAACGGAAAAGTTAAATTAAACATGGCAAAACACGAGAAATCAAATTAAATACGAATTTGTAAAGAAACAAAAAATTCAGATCATCATCTCAAGAGTAACAGGTATTATGGAACGGAGAAGAAAAATCTGTTGAGATAGCGGCATGTTCGTGTACGAATATATAGTGTTATTCATGCAAATACAGATATATGACGCTACACATTCGCATACTGAGAATAAATTCAGTGGTAGACCAAGGAATAATGGTATTGGTGATCTGAGTTCGAATTCCGGCTTGGTCTGTTGCCTTTATGTAGAAATGTGGATCGTGGAGAGTACAAAGAAATTCATCTGTAATATTTATTTCAAAAGTTGCCATTGCAATTCACAGATAACTAAAAATAAATAGATAAAATAACATTTCAGCGGGAATTTGCAATATGAGGGCTGATAAAAAAAAACTATATTGATGTTGTTATGCTAAAGACAGACAGTGAAAGTTGTCGAGTGGTTAGAAAGTTCTCGTTCACTGCTGTTATTTATGGAAGATATTGGAAAGGAAGTGTGTAGAATGTGCTCGTCTCACTGCACTACAGATGTTTTCAACAGTGACCATGGCCTGTGAAGCAGTTTTGAAGCAAGACAGAATTCCCCAGCTCAGACAACTAGCATATGCACCCGGTCTTCCTCCTTCCGAATACTTCCTCTTCGAAATTCAAGTCCTGCATGAAAGAATAAGATATTCAGGAAATCCAAGAGGACACGACAATGCAGCTGCAAGATTCCTAAAAATACGTTCCAGGAATGTTCACACCAATGGAAACAACGCTATATAAAATGTCTGATTTTCCAGGAGGAATATTCCGCAAGGGATTGAATGAAGAATTTATATAGGTTCAAGTTTTCTTTTTATAACACCAGATACGTTTTGTTCAGAACTCCTATACGAATGTATGACATCTGTTTTCAATACTGAGTCAATTTGTCGCATTATCTATCTATCTATCTATAGATAATCAGATCTTCCTGATTCCTAAAGCATTGTTGGTAATTTATATATAAATCACGGTTCATTACCATTTACTTAGGCGTATGTCTTTTGTATTTTTTCATCCATTGATCTTTCTCTGAAATTGTGTTTTAATATTTGTTGGCATTTCTTTTTATTAGATTTTTATTTGCAAACGTGCATGATTTGTGGTATTTTTACAATGCTTTTTCATACATATATATATATATATATATATATATATATATATATATATATATATATATAATTATATGTGTGTGTGTGTGTGTGTGTGTGTTCAAATATATAGAAAAATAGGAAAGAACACGTTATGTAAATAATCCGGAGTTCTTTAGTATTTTTGTTTTTATTTAAAAAAAAAAAAAACAAAAAAAAAGTACTCCATACAGAAGTAGATATTAAATTATAATTATTTAAAAAAAAAAAATAACATTCGTTCGGTACGTAAGAGTTCTCATGTTTCAAAAACAAGAGCCAAAAACCTCAATATAATTATTAAAATTAAATTTAATTAAAGTATCACGCCCTGTTTCATCCTCAAGCAAAAATTTAGGAATAACCAATCTTGAAATTTACGCATCTTTATAAGCATGTTCATTCGCAAAATTAATTACTGCGGAAACGGCTAGAGCGACCCTTTTGATAAGGGGCGTAAGAGTTAACAATTTGGAAAGAGGTCAAACCGAGGCAGGGCCGGGGTGTCCATTTCAAAGCGAATGATAGCATTCATATAGGCACATCGTTTGGTAAGTCACAGCGACATATAGCTGTTGGCACCATCGTACGCCGTTAAGTGTCTAAAGAATTTTTTTCTAAAAGACTGCATCGTAACATAAACGCGTCACCTTGAACTACAATTTGTTTTTTTTTACTACTCCATAATAGGTATTTTTTTTTTATCTTATGATTAGGTTAAGCTTTTAACACTTTTATCAGACTATGAAATTGATTTTTTTTCTTTTTATGCTAATTATTTAATGCGAAAATTTGTTGATGTCGGCAAAAAACCGTTGACTCATGTCTATGGTTTAATAAATGTGCATTATTTAGTAACTTAATGGAAAAACTATTCTGAGCCGATGCGTTACATCCTATGAGGAAGTTTATGAATGGAAATGATAAAATCATTTGACATGATAAACACACACACACACACACACACACACACACACACACACACACACATATATATATATATATATATATATATATATATATATATAATCTCTTCCAAAATTATTATAACGGAAGGCCAATTCCTTTGTTTTTGTTGTTCACTAAAGACATTTGAGTTTAAGATAAAAAAAAGAATATTAAACACGACTTTAGAATTTCAGCTTTTATTTCCTTGTATCTACATTTAGATATATTCAAAAGTTTGCGATATATCACCTGTTGTATCAGATTAGTTTATGTGTGCAAAAGTAAATGAACAGATACTCTTAACGTTAATAACATTAAAATCTTTGGTCGCATAACCTTTGCAATAATTGCATCAGGCCTGCGACCTATTGACATCGTCAAACTGTTGCATTCGTCATTTGTAATGCCATTCCAGACGTTTAACGCAGCCTCTTTCGGGACTTGTTTGTTTCTGGGGGTTTCTTCCTTCAATCTCCTCTTCAGGATATAAAATGTTCGTTTAAAGGTCGGTGATTCACTTGGCCCAATCTAAAGCGGTATACATTTTCCCATTTGGTTCATTGTCCAGCTGCATGATAAACTTCCTCCCAATTTAGTTTGGATGCATTTCTCTGTAAATTGGGAGGCAAAATGTTTCTGTAAACTTCTAAATACTTTCTGCTGCTACCGTCATCAGTTACATTCTCAATAAATATGAATGAGTCTGTTCCAGAAGCAGTAATACTAGCCGAAGCCAAGAGACTATGTCCACCAAGCTTCACAGATGTGCTTGTATACTAGAGATCATAAGCAGATTTCCCCCACGCCTTGGCCTTTCACTCACTTTGATTAATCTTGGACTTATCAGTCCATAAAATTTTCTTCCAGAACTTCTTTGCAAATTCTAATCTGACCTACCGATTCTTACTGCTGATGAGTAGTTTGCATGTATGGTATGGCCTCTGTATTTATAATCTCAAAGTTTTCCTGAACAGTTGATTGTGAAACTTTCAACTATGCACTGTAGAATTTTTGTGTGATGTCGCTGTGTCATATATCGTACCTATTAACACTAATAGGTATGTGCCAATCCTCATAAATATATTAGACACTATTTTAGAATGGGACCAATATGCTGTCTAAGCTCTCAGCGTGAGCTGTCAACGTGGAAATCTCTTCCCATGTCGAACTCTTTACCTTCAAACAGAGAGGAACACGGACGAGGCTATGCCGAAGGACAGAGCCTCGTCCAGGGAGGTAGACAGATATCCAACCCCGCGTATGCGAGATCTACGGGCAATCTTTGCCCGAGCCTACGGGCTCTGATTTCCCCACATTAAATTTGGCCTTGTGCCGCATCTTACCTCGTGGGAGGCAGGCAAGTATCGTAATATGCTGCCTAAGTAGTCCACCACTAGGTGGTTTACCTACTTCACGTCGCTGGCGAGTATTGTATTTTGTTAATGTTATAAAGGTTACCATTTCATTTCCAACCTCCGTTTTGGTTATCCTCATTAAGTAACCATTTCTAGGTTACGCTGACTGTTGTTTTAAAGGATTTCTTACAATGTTTTTGTCATTAGTTGCAGTCGTTTACCTTTGGCCGACCTGTTTTCTGCCTGCTGCATAGTATACCATTAGTTTCTTTCTTTTGCGGGACATTTCAGATTGTTGTGTTGGCTATTCCTAATGTTTATCCAATGTCTCTCGGCGATTTTCCTTCTTTTCTCAGTTTCAAAATGCCTGGCTTTTCTCCCATCCAACTTCATCTTGGTTTATCCTTCTTAACAATAAATGTAATCTTTACAAGTTAAACCCGAGGCTAAAACCAAAAAGTCATTCAGTGCTACTTAATGTTTAAACAATCAGTATGAAAAGCAACACATGGGCAACAAAAAAAAAAAAAACACATGTCAGTCACGTGTTTCACTAATTTTGACCAATTAAAAAAGTGGTGGTTTCAAACAAAACTTGATATGTCCTTAGTTGTTTAAGACATTTAAATTTAAATACCAAGAAATCAAAGTTGAAATTCGGAACTCCTGTCTCATTCATTTTCTGGTCTTAAAACAAAATATCTTCAGTGAATAAGAAAAACAAAGGAATTGACATTGGTGTTCCATTACTTTTATAGATCGGATAAGAGTTTCGCTATTTTTCGCTCTTTAACATCTGAATCTGGAAATACAGCAAAACCCCGAATTGACATTCAGTAAGTAGCTTGAACTTGTAATATTGGTGATAAAATAATTGGAAATCAATAAACCCTGCATTCATTGTCAATTAGAGTAGTCATATATATATATATATATATATATATATATATATAGAGAGAGAGAGAGAGAGCAGTATTTAAATTTCAAAAAAGATTCAATTTTAGCGTTGCGACTGAACGCTCCGAAAGGTTTTATCCGTTAACAATAACACATTTCTTAAAGAAACATATTTCGATTTGCATTTAATCTTTCGCGTCTGATGCTACTTGGATTTACTAAAAACAAAATAATTTCCATCTCTGAGGATGACAGTATGTACAGTTGAAAGTACTAGTAGATTAAAAGAAAGACCTTATAGAGCTTGCAGTTATTTAAAACAAGGATCATAACATTCATCGAGTGGTTCGAAGGTTAATGCAACTGTAAACTTTTGTTTGCGAAGTGTTTTCATCATTTTATATTATAAACTTTACTAATCGACTTTTTTGTATGAATGATTCATTGTAATATATATATATATATATAT
Organism: Acanthosepion pharaonis; assembly: GCA_903632075.3. Taxonomy (NCBI): domain Eukaryota; kingdom Metazoa; phylum Mollusca; class Cephalopoda; order Sepiida; family Sepiidae; genus Acanthosepion; species Acanthosepion pharaonis. Next base: position 456,079 of record CAHIKZ030000891.1, on the reverse strand, counting down.
ATATATATATATATATATATATATATATATTGGAAAAGCCAAATTGAGGTGAGTAGTAAAATATATTATGAGCCTATTATTAACCGATCTGAGAAATTATTTGTATTACGCTTATAGTCTAGACATGTTTGAACGCGTTGGAGCCCATGTATAATATTAATGTGAAATTCTATATCAGACGAGTCTATTTCCTGCTGTCATTGATATCTAATACGGGAATCCCTGTTTAATAAAGGTATTTAATAATGACATGACTATTGAATATTTGCATCCGTATTTACTAATAGCGTTTATATCAGTAGAGTTTATTTAATAAGGCCCTCTTGGAAATTAATGAAATCGCTCACATATCAAGATTCTACCTCCTCCTGTTTTTCGTTATATTTTGATGGATGCATGTTCTTCTAACATTGAACCATAAGATGAGACGGAAAAATTATTACTGAGTGGTTGGTATCGACCAGTGGTTGTCCATTGAACTATTATGGATATCGATAAAGTCTTGTGGCTCAAAAGAGGGTCGATATGTATATCGATTGTCGTAACTTACGAGTAATAGTCATTAATTTTCAGCCAAATGCCAATTCCCTTATAACTACACACGCTACACATTCTTTCCATTAATGATGCCAAACAATTAAAAAAAGCATATTAATTTATTTTTATATATATTTATTATTATTATATTATTTAGGAGGTTTCTTCTCCGCCTCCTCCTTCTTTTCTTCTTCTTCTTCTTCTTCTTCTTATTATTATTATTTATTTCCTTTGATTTCTGGCGTTTATACATTTTCCGGGTCCCGCCCAGGGACCTAAGATTAGAAATGGCATTGTGACGTCGTCCCCCGGTCACAGCGCCAACTGTGACGTTCTATCCTGATCTACCACGGCGCCAGTTGTGACGTCCCCAAACAGCACCAATTGTGACGTCCTCGCCTCGGCGCCAGCTGTTCGCTCCTCGCTGCTCCGTCCGGGTGTCGCTCGGAAATGCCCACGTTAAAAAGGCCTTGTGCCACATGAGGCCCTCGTGGGTGGACGACTAAATATAGTCCGGGTGTCGCTGCTCCAAACGTGACGTCCGTCTGTCGCGTCAGTCGTGTTGTCTCGTCCTGTGACGAACAACTGGCTTGGTATCGGTCGCGGCACCCAAATGTGACGTTCTAACCTTTTGGTGATTCGGGTGGGAATCTGGTTAGATTTGATATCAGCCTCGTCGTTCCCAACTCGCTTCCAACGCCTGGTTACCAAGGAAACTGCATTGATCTCCAGTCTGCCTACCCACGTTGTGAATTGATCTTAGACAGACGAGTTCAAACAGTTGTTGGGGCCGTAATGCAAACTGAGTTCCACGGGGGTGATACTACACAAATATGCATAAAAGTAAAGAAAATGAAAACTCAAAAAATTCAAAGTATCAAAGAAAAAGGTAACAAACTTTATGTCTAGTTGTTCGATACATAGGACTGCATCTATCTCCCGACCCGTTCTGTGGATTGTGACACGTCGTTTCCGCCAGGCAAGTTTTAACGCTTCAAGTTGTTTGCTCTCTAAGAAATTGGTGTTTCGGTGTGTCTTTGGACGAAAGTCGAAAAACTTATTTCGGTGATCTGGTTCTAAGTCGCTCTTCAAAATAATTGTTCTTGGGTTGAAGAGGAGTCCAGAATTTTTGCGTGAATCTTGGTCAGCTATCTCGAGGCGGTTTCAACTGGAGACTGACTCTGGGAACTCAACTCTGGAAACTCGAGCCCGAACTCTGGAAACTCAACTGGAAACTGCCAGAGCCCGCACTGATTTCTGCCTGTTGGGGCCTCGCTTTTATTGGCGCCGACCAAAACCGGGTTGGGTCTGTTGGCGTCGGGGGGTTCCTCGATAATTCTAAATACATATCCACCTCTTTTATTTCTGGTTAGGGATTTTACACTCATTTCCATTTTTGGGAACCCTTCCTCAGTCCCACTTTCTCACCATACCTCTGAGGGGCGTGAACTACCCTCCCCATTTCTTCGTAGCAGCTTCTCATACTTATACTCTGGATGGGGCGTCGACAGCCTTCTTCGTGCGTCACGTGATCACTCTCGGCCAATGAGGTCTTGGTCGGGTATCTTTCCTCCTCCTTCGTGCGTCACGTGATCACCGCTTGACCAATGATGTCTTAGTCGGGCGTGAACAATCCGTGGCTTTGTTTCGGGAAAAAAAATAAATCTTGCTTAACTAAAAAAAAATTATTTCTTCTCTTTCGCTTAAATCGCCGTTATCATTTCTCTAGCTACGGACAATACACGTGGTGTTTGTCAGGTATCTTATCGCTAATTCATCAAGATGGGTGGTATTCTTAACATGGCTTCAAAAAAGAAATGTCCCCAAAGTTTTCAGTCAGTCTGTCGCCTCCAAGGAAGAAAGAAAAACACTTCTGGTTCCCCATAATTTTATTATCGCCGGCCAAAGTTGTTTCGTCGAAAAAATTCGGTTCACGCACTGCTTGTGTGGGATTTAATTTTTCATATCTGTCCAAAGTCCTTTTTAGTGGCCTGTTTCTCGTCACTTATCGAAATAGCATTTTCACTTGAATTTTTCCCTGGCCAGTGGTCTAGATAACACAGCCGTTATCAAAACACATCTAGTTCCTTCTTTCTTTTTCCTTTCTTTTTTTACTCAGAAATTCCCTGTCATTGTAATGACACCCTTTTTCATTTGTTACTTATCAATATTTTCATTGTCTCTTAGCCGTGTGTGTGTCTGCTTATCACTTATGAATCGTCTCGCATTTCTTTCTGCCTTCTTTTCTTTCTCTTCCTTTCTGTGCCTCGTAAGTGGTGCCATATCATCATGACACTTTCCACCGACAAAAAAAAATACATAGATAAAGCCTTTCGGAAAGTGTGGGCTGTACTTGTCAGAACAATTTTTTTGTATCTCCTTGAGGCATGGACTTCCAGGAATCCCTTCAATTAGTCTACTGCAATCTTTTCCAACTAGTCCTAGGGCTCCAACTACAACAGGGATTGTTGATGTTCCCATATGCCACATTTTCGAGATTTCTATTTCAAGGTCCTTGTATTTTGACAGCTTTTTCGAATATCTTCAAAGATACATTGCAGTCTTCAGGGACTGCCATATCAATAAGGAGGCACTTTTTGTTTGAGGTCTTTAATAACAATATCTGGGCGATTGGCTTGGAGTGTGCTGTCAGTGTGTATTGTGTCGTCCCATAGAATTGTAACAGGTCCTATCTCCGTAATCGGGTCTGGGTGATGTTCATACCATTTATTATTATTATTATTATTATTATTATTTTGTTTGACTTCTGTTGTATACAAATTTCCTTCCGCTTCCCAACCAAATTGCTAAATTCAGAAATGGCTTCATCACATTTCTATAAAAAAATAGAGGCACCCACATTTTACATCGATAAATCCCTTCATCGTGTATGAACGGTACATTTGATTACAATTTCTTTGTATTTCTTTAAGGCATCAACCACCAGGAATCACTTGGGGCACCATTTACCAAAAGCAGAAAAAGAAAAGAAAGAAAAGAAAGGAAAGGAGAGGCGAAGACACAAAGCGTGGATGATAAGCAGAACATCACGGCTAAGAGACAATGGATAAAGGATATTTTGATAAGTAACAAATGGTGAAAGAGTGTCATTACAATGACAGGGAAATTCTGAGTGGATAAAGGAATCGGGTGTGTTCTGGCGACGGGCTGTGTTATCTGGGATACATAAACAAACCGCTGGTGCGGGAAAGCATCTGATTAAGCAAACCCCAGACCGACTGGCGAAAGAAAAGTCCAATTGAAAATGTTAATTTTGATCATTGACAAAACACAGGTGAACTATAGGCCTTTGGATAGATATGAAAAATTAATTGTATCAAAAGCCGCACACGAGGTGACCACTGACCGATTTCTTTCGACGGAACATCTTTAGCCTGCGATAATAAAACTGTGTTATCAGAAATGTGTACCGAAAAAAATGAATGGCCGTGTTAAAAAGACCACCCATTCTGATAATTAGCGATAAGATGACTGACGAAGCCCAGGTGAAGAACAAGAGTTATGACCACCATCGATCGTATTGTTCTGTTTGCTGCTAGAGAAAATGATAACTGCGATTAAAAGAAAGAAAGGGAAAAGAAAAAAAATTTTTTTGTTAAGCAAGATATTTTTTTTCCTGAAACAAAGCCGCGGAATCGTACATCATTGGTCGAGTGGTGATCCCAAGGAGGAGGCTGTCACCGCCCATCTAGAGGATGGGTATGAGAAGTTGCTACGAAGAAGTGGGGAGGGAAGTTCACGCCCCTTTGAAGTATGGTGAGAAGGTGGGAGTAAGAGAAGGCTCCCAAAAATGGGAAAAAGTGGAAAATTCCTAACCAGAAATAAAAGAGGTGGATATGTATTTAGAATTATCGAGGAACCCCCTCTTCAATCCAAGAACAATTAATTTGAAGAGCGACTTAGATCCAGACCACCAAAATATGTTTTTTCGACTTTCGCCCGAAGACACACCGAAAAACCAATTTCTTAAAGAGCAAACAACTTGAAGTGATAAAACTCGCCTAACGGAAAACAACGTGTCACGATCCATAGAACGGGTCGAGAGGTAGACGCAGTCCTATGTATCCAACAACTAGACATAAAGTCTGTTACCCTTTTTTTGATACCTTGAATTTTTGAGTTATCATTTTATTTTATTTTATGCATATTTGTGCGGTGTCACCCCCGTTTGAACCCGATTTGCATTACGCCCCCAGCTATCGATTGATCTCGTCTGCCTAAGATCAATTCACAACGTGGGTACGCAGACTGGAGATCAATGCAGTTACTTTGGTAACCAGGCGTTGGAAGCGAGTTGGGAACGACAAGGCTGATATCGAATCTAACCAGATTCCCATCCGAATCACCAAAAGGTTAGAACGTCACATTTGGGTGCCGCGACCGATACCAAGCCAGTTGGTCGTCACAGGACGAGACAACACGACTGACGCGACAGGCGGACGTCACGTTTGGAGCGGCGACACCCGAACGGAGCAGCGAGGAGCGAGCGAAGGCTGTGTTTAGGGACATCGCAGATGACGCCGCGACCAAGGACGTCACAGTGGGCGCTGCGACAAGGACGTCACAACTACAATGAGTCTTTCGAACCCTTTTCCAATCAATCCGAGTTCTTCAATCATAACTTGAATTACTGATGCCTTCATGCACCACACAATTTTTAGATTCCCCCTTCAAGATATATGTATTTTATTAGCTTTGGAAGATACTCAATGATACAATTTGCTGGGTCTTGTATGTCAATAAGAAAGCAGATTCTGTTTTTGAGGTCTTTGGTCCCGATGTCTGAGTGGTTGGTTTTGATTTTTCTGTCTGTGTGTATTGTAAACTGCCATACAATTCTTACAGGTCCTATCTCTTTAACCGGGCCTGGGTCGTATTCATACCAAAGTTAAGTTTCCATTAAAGTTGCAGAAGTTCCAGTCCAGATATTGGCCCACTCTGTCATCCCAAGTTTTATGTTCAGTAGATGCCAATACCGCGCAACATGATACAAGATGGTTAATTGTTTCTGGGTATTTATCACATATACTTCTCAATGCGTGTGTTTGAACATTTCTAATTAGCATAGAATTAGTCCTGTACAACAAGAACAAAACCACCAGTTTCAGCTTTTAATCCAACACTAACTGACCACTGTTTGGTACAGAGTTTGTCTGCATCAGATTATTTGGCTGGGGCAGAGTATTGACCATTAAAAAGCTTATCTCGCCATCATTTCTGCATTTGGTACACTGCATTTGATTTTGGTTTCATTTTTAGGTTCTTTGCCGCTGCAGTAAGTGATTTACGGTTTATTTGTACTTCTTCACCCTTTTGAATTTGCAGGCTTCCTTTATTACTGAATAACTTTACTGATTTCTTTAAATTTCTTTCTCGAAGATCATCATATAGTCTTCTATGTTTATTATTATGATTATTATTGGTGGATGTGCCTTTTGTTGTAATGGATATGACCTCGAAATGAGATAATCTGTGGGTTGTGTTCAAATTCCAGTCAAGACCGTTACATTCACTTACGCGCAAATACGATTAGGAAAGATATGAATCCACCACGTCTTCTCCTCCCCAGCCATGGGTTGAATAGCAGAACATACTGGATCCTGCTATTTTTTTTATCAACTAGTCTACCGCAGAAAGAAATGGCCACCTACTGCGGGAATATCTTCTTCTTAGTCAGTGATGAATCGAAAGCGACATGATCGTCTAAGCGCTTATTACTTCCTGCACTGAACTGACTGATTATTATTATTATTATTGTTTCTTTCTGGCCACTGGAGACGATCACTTCTGGAAATTTGCTCGCGCTTTTGAAATTTCGATTAAATTTTAAAATTTTATATTTGAGAAACAAAAAAAAATTGATAAACATTTCTTTTTAACTTGTGTTAGTTTTATAAACACAAGAAATGAAAGATGAGATTTCTGTTGCTTTATCTTAATTAAGTTAATACAGCAATTAAAATAAAACTTAAACAGACAAGTCTCTTCTCAGGATATGGGATGTGCACGTTAGAAGTATTTCGAGGAGTTCCTGCAGAGATGGGACACCAAGGAATTGTCCATTACTTGTCGAATTCTTATCTTTATCCGATCCAAATCATCAACCACAACAAGAAAAGTTTAGTTTTAAACTGGCTCATCTGTTTCTCTGTCTACTTCCAGGGTCTCTTTTTATTTGCTTTTTTAAAAAACCTTCGCCGACGAGTTTTTATTATTTGGTACGCTAATGTCAATTAGTTTTTCTTCTTTCTCTTTGATAAAAATGCCTCGGAGATTATTATTATCGTTATCATTATTATTATTATTATAATCATTGCCATCATCATCGTCATCATTATTATTATCATCATAATAATCATCATCATCATTATTATTATCATCATAATAATCATCATCATCATTATTATTATCATCATCATAATAATCATCATCATTATTATTATTGCCATCCTTATAATCATCATCATCGTCATCATTATTATTATCATCGTCAACATTGTTATTATTGTCATCATCATTATTATTATCATCATCAATATTATTATTATTATACTTATAATCACCATTATCATCATCATCGTCATCATCATTATTATCATCATCATCATAATCATCATCATTATTATTGTAATCATCATTATTATCATCATCATCAATATTTTTATTATTATCATTATCCTTATAATGATCATTATCATCATCATCGTCATCATCATTATTATTATTGTCATCATAATTATTATTGCAAAAATGTTTTACATCAGGCAATAGCGAGTTTGCACTAATCTGTCTATCGACGAGTAGACGGTGGACTGTCACACCGCCTTCGTCAGCATGAATGTTCACTTTTTGAAATAGGTGTTAATAATAATTGTTTGCACTATATGTTCACCCACTGCAAGCTCCAAGAGCCGCTCATACTAGAGGGTTAAAAAATGAAATTGTTATATGGGAGCAATTGCATGACTAACTGGCCACACTAGGATTCATAACGATACATTTCCTGTATTTGCCTGCAAATAAATCTGGAAGAAGAAGCAAAAGACAGTGTACATGCACATTTCTTAATGAAATAGGAGGGGAAAATGGTAACAAATTGGTGCAAAAATTGCACAACAGTAGAATATATATATATATATATATATATATATATATATATATATATGGAATGTTTTAAGAAGCATAAAAATATTAAAATTATTAAATTTAGAAAATTTGAACTTGTTTTATTCCCTTTTTCTTTCATTATTTATGATGTAAATAATATAGTTTTGTAATTTTTTATATAATTAATGCGATTTAAAAAAAAAAAAGAAATAATTTCAGCCTATACAAGGCGATAAAGCCACTAAGTTGCAAGGGTCGCTGATCGATAGGGTAAAAACATTATTAATGAGAGGGAAAAATAACAGATTTCAAGGAGACGCTTAAATTTACTTTTCTGTGGACATCTCTGCCATTATAGCATTTCGCTTAAATACGTAAAGTCGGGTTAACAATTTCATCACCAGAACAATTATTATGAGTATATATAAAGAAAATAAGTATAAGATAGACCTACACTGTGATTTTTTCCCATTTGGCGTGCCCGTTCATGCTATTTTTTCCCGATGTTTCAAGTTAAGAATAATAAGATTCTGGCACTAAAAATGGCGTAAAACGGTTTCAATTGAAGATTACTGAAAAGAAAGAGAAAAACACTAATGCTTTGAATAACAAGTGGTGGAATAAAGATAATAAGAAATATAAGCCAAAATACAATAATTAAACGCCGACATCATCCGAGATTCCATAATAAAAATTTCGTAAATCTTCTCAGCCCTAATATTTTGGGTTACGAGCAAATCAAGTTAAGGCAACGCAACTTCTATAGAATTTGAAGGCTGGAGACGTTTTCAATAGACTTCAAAGGTAAAGCTACATTTTAATAATTGCTCACGCCAAACGGGTCATTAATTTGGGTAGGAACGCCTATTGCTCTGCCTGTCAAGCCTTTGTTATTTGTTCCCCTTGTTATATAGGCTAAGTTTCTGACTATAGACGATATTTCAGCAAACATTACTAGCAATAAGGGAACTATATGAACTATAATAAATCACGCTACTATAATCATGGCATTCGACACTTCGCCATATCTATGCCAGTTAGTTTATATCTATCTATCTATCTATCTATCTATCTATCTATCTATCTATATATATATATATATGTATATTTACATTCTTAATCTTTCTCTCTCTCTCTCTCTCTCTCTCTCTATCTATCTATCTATCTATATATATATATATATATATTTACATTATTAATCATTTTATCTATCTATCTATCCATCCATCTATCTATCTCTCTCTCTCTCTCTCTCTCTCTCTCTCTCTCTCTCTATATATATATATATATATATATATAACTATCTATCTACGTCAGCGTGTTTATCTCTCTCTCTCTCTCTCTCTCTCTCTCTCTCTCTATCTCCAGTGTGTCTGAAGATTTTAATTTTTTCGTATTTTTATTGTTCAATATATATATATATATATATATATATATATATATATATATATATCCGTCTTTCATATCTATCTATCTATCTATCTATCTATGTCAGACTGTTTATATCTATCTATCTATCTATCTATCTATCTATCTATCTGTCACAGTCTGTTTAGATCTATGTATCTATCGATCGATCTATCTTTTAAAAATTATTGCAAAAATATTAAATTCGGAAAAGGTGTTCGATCAGTGTATTCTTGCGAACAAATATTTTTAACGCAGAAAAATATAATTTCGATGAGGCTTGAACAAACATTAAAAAATGTGTTTTATTTGATTACTCTCTCTCTTTTCTCACTTTGTACATATATATATATATATATATATATATATATATATATATATAGGGTAGCATGTATCCATCCTAAAAATTGTTTAAAAGCAACGAGACCGTTTGTTTGTTTAATTTCTTCTTATAGTTTTCTAACATTCGAATAAAACGTGCAGTATTGAAGATATGGATAAACTGCTTGAAATTCATATTTTGACATTTTTTGTTTAAGCATTATCGACCGTCGCAATCATTTTCAAGAAGCTTGAAGGATGTGCGAAATTGAAGTCTCCATTTTTGTACTGACATAGGCTCTATCCATGATATTGCCAGGTATTGAACATTCTGCCAGGTGTTGAACTCACAACACTTTGGATTAAGTCACATTTTAGATTATTTTTGCAACAATTTTATAGTAATTGGTTCGAAAGTCCAAGAAATATCATTTGTAAAACGCCGAACATTACAACGGCCGAAACATCGTGAATATGCCAATAATGATGTGGACAACAGTCCGAACAATGCAAATATATATATAGAAAGCATTGGACGGCCGTTTCGTCCTATTTTTGGGACTCATCAGCAGTGCGCACCCACTATGGAAATTTTAACCCGAACCGTTTCGATACAACGCTAGCGTCATGCCAATTGTACCAACGGAACTCGGTGACAAAGAAGAAACTAAATATACTCGATAGAGCGCCTCTACTCATAAATTCCGTGGCGATACTCATCCAAGTATTCATGGAATTGGATTGTGCCCCAAGAGCCATGAATTTCCTTTCACCTGAAACGCTTCATCGCAGCGCATTAGCTGGGTAAAGCAAGGATATTATAATTAATGGAACATAATATATATATATATATATATATATATATATATATATATATATATATATATATGTGTGTGTATGTATGTATTATGAAATGGATTAAGTCCGACAATTATTTAAGATATTTTCTGTTCATACGTAATTTTTATAGATATAATTTAAGATTTTTCTTGATCGATCATTTCTGCGCACGAAACATCTTAATTTAACTAAAAATAGACAAATTACTTTAATAAATTGCGTCTATAAAAATAATATATATGCAGAAAATATATCTATCTATCTATCTATATGTGTGCATGTGTGTGTGTGTGCCTGCGTCTGTGAGTGTGTGTGTCCAAATCGCATTCTTTTGCGTATCCTTTTTCCCAGTAACCGTTACACATTATATCACGTTTGGTTTGGTTTGGTTTATTTTGTTTTACGGTATATCAACCTCAATGGGTTATTTAATGCCGACAACATTTTTAGGGTAGATTCGTATGAATAGAATATGTATTCTTTGGTTTAGATTGGTTTGGTTTATTTTGTTTTATGGCATAACAACCTCAATGGGTCATTTAATGCCGACAACATTTTTAGGGTAGATTCGTATGAATAGAGTATGTATTCTTTGCTATAGATTGGTTTGGTTTATTTTGTTTTATTGCTGGTAATATTTTGTTTTGTCAAAAATATGTTTCTGGTAATATATTTCCTTCAAATTTGTATTGCTGGTAATATTTTTTTCAAAAAAGTATTGCTGGTAATAGTTAACTATTTGTCCATAGCTGGGACCCTAACAGGTGCTACCACCCTGGGTCACGCTCCTCAAATCCTCCTGATAAGAGGCCTTGCTGCTGGATGTAGTTTAATGTCTTACCCAGGACGCGGGTGTAGTTTAACGTCTTACCCAGGACGCGGGTGTAGTTTAACGTCTTACCCAGGACGAACATTATATTACGTCAGATCTTTTCTAACTTCCAGCTTCACTAAGAAAACTATGATGTAAGAGACGAAATTCCAACAAGGACACTTACACTACATTGTTTCTTGATAATCCCAGCGATAGTCGTAAATACTCGCACAGAAATGATCTATACATTAATAAGCTTGTACCTACCGTCCGTACGTATCTGTCACGCTTTCTTTCATAAATAATATAGCAAAAAACAAAACAAAAAAAACAATATGGAGCTATAGTTGTATTGTATTTCTGAAGAAATAAAGGATCGAAGCGATTTTTTTTTTAGATTTAATCAATGCGGAATGAACTAGAGGCATGTCACGTGCGGAAACGAATCGCTGCTATTTTTAAATAAAAATCTAACATACACGTATTCGAAAAAATAAAATAAAAATGGTAGTACACCCGGTCGACGAAACTACGTTAAGATTCGTTTCTAACGGCCTACCGAGTCAATTTCAAATTATTTCACAGATCAATGTCCATAAAGATCAATAAAATCGATTTTATAAAAAGAAATTTTACACAATTTTTAAACTAATGTAAACAAAGAGGCCAGATCGGTTTGTTTACATTACACGGTTTCTATTTGCTTCCAATTAAGGTGTTAAATTAAGATTTTAATTAACAATTAAAGCTACAGTTCTCTCAGATGGGGCCAATTAATATTTAAAATCGAAATAAAATCCATATCTGTCGGTTAGTTATCGATTTATGGGCGTCTTTATTTTCGTACACGTGTTTACATTTTCTACCATTGATTTACTTACGTAAATTTCTGAGTCAAAAGGCAGAAAATGTTTAATTTTTATTTTACGTCCCAAAAAACGAACGGATGGAGCCGAGTCTTTTTACATTTAATCAATAAGACACTTGCGAATTGAACTTGGGGCATGGCAACTGCTATCTATATGTTAACATGCTTTACATTTATATATATATATATATATATATATATATATATATATATATATATATATATAAAAAAATATATATACATATGCAAAATATATAAATACCCATACATGTATATTTTTAGAAAAAAAAATTCCAAGAGGAAGAATCCAGGTAGATCTCAATGTCTACGACAGTAAGGATATAATAAATAGGCTTAAACACTAATATTCCATGGTCATAATTTATTCCATTGGAATCGTAAATACGATCCAATTCATCAGACCTACAAATTCAAAAGAAAACAGAAACATTTTTGAATTTGTAGGCCTGATGAATTGACTGTATTTACGATTCCAATGGAATAAATTATACCATGGAATATTAGTGTTTAAGCCTTATATATATATATATATATATATATATATATATATATATATATATATATATTAAAATTAAAGATTGGGTCCCTGAGCAGTTAATGAAGAAATTCTACGTAAATTGCATGCTAAAACCAAGGCATATCTAAACACTAACTCTGTAACTTTTCATCATGAAGAAGAAACAGAGAATTATGCTATGGAGTTTATAAACCCTCTTACAGCTTTTGGAATTCCTCCCCGTCCCCTTAACCTAAAAATTGGAGTAATTATTATGCATCTTAGAAACTTCTCTATAACACAAAGTCTATGTAAATGAAGTCGCTTGGAAGAACTTCAGCTCCACCAGCGTAGCATCAAAGTGTCAAATATAGAGGAGGGTACTTATGTCAAGAATCAAGCTTAAACCAAACGATGCAAACATTTCATTTGTTCTGCATCGGACCCAGTTCCAGGTTCGTTTGTCCTATTCTATGACATTCAGTATATCACAGGGGAAAACATTCGATAGAGTTGGCATACGCTCATGACCAGCATTACGTTTTCAAGAGCAAGGAAGACGAACAGCGCGAGAGTGATAACGCAAACCGAATCCACTCATGGCCGCAGAGAGGGTATCACCTTCACTAGAAACATTGAATATAGGGAAGTGCTGTAGCGGATCGATTTCATATATAATACCGCACAACACATTAAAATAAACTTATATTATTACATATGAATTAAAAAAAATATTAACCAAAATAGTGCAAATTAAACAATTTTCATGAGCTGAAAGATATTTTGATTAACCGTGAATTTTTTTCACAGGTAATAATTTTTTACAAAGTATTTCTGGTATTAAAACCTATTTTTACACTTTCATAATGCTTTTTACCTCAGTTTCGGGGTTAACTATTTGCCCGTAGCTACAACAGGTGAGCCACGCCGGGTTAGGGTGGACCTGGGAACACCAGCGATTAAGAGGTGGTTTCTTACTCCTCAAAACCTCCTTATCAGAGGCCTTGCAGTTGGACGTAGTTTGTCGTCTTACCCAGGACGCGGATGTAGTTTATCGTCATACCCAGGACGGTCGGAAAGTTTGAAAAAATTTCTAAACATAAAAATTAAAACTATTGTAAAATTAATTTTTTTTTCAAATGTCCTATAAAGCATGTACATTAGTTTTTATTAGGCGTTCATATATATATATATATATATATATATAACAGACTCATCAGTTATTTTTCCTTTTTTATTCGATTACTGTCTTAAGCCAATCTGCTGTGCTCCGGCTACTAAAATATTTTTAATGTGTTGGGAATTTTAAAATTAATATTTTTTTTAATCATTTCTCCCCAAACAGAGCGAATGCCACTGAGATGTCCCGGGTTATTAGGAGTGAAAAAATGAGAAGCAATTAGAAGGAAATTGTAACCCAATCCTCAACAGTAAACAAAGTATAAAATTCTACTCCTCTTCAAAAGTCCCGGGGGTGTGTTAACCGGACGATTGGTGTTTCTTTTTTTTAATCCTTTCACCCCAATTAAAGCGGGAATGTGACTAGTAAGGAAGGGGTTTGTAGGGAGTAGAAATGAAAGAGAAAACTGATAATAAGAAGGACTGAGAAAAGAACAAACGATGAAGGGAAGTCAAGAATACAGAAGATGTTGCATTTTAATTTTAGAAGATTGAAATTATCACGGTCTAAACTGAAAGCAGTTCCACAGGCGAGAAATGATTGAAAGGAAACTGTTGGACTAGAAGTGGCAGCCGAATTTAGCTATTTCAGCAGTAAAAGGGTGGGATCTAGATGTTAATCTACTAGAAGGCTAAAATTCATGCAATCGCAGTACAAAAAAGAAAGCTCCTCAAAGCAGTTGTCATGAAATTATTTGTAGAAAAGACAGAGGGAAGCCACATCACGTCGGTGAGAAAATGACTGAAGTCGAGATGCCTGGTCAAGATTGATTATATTACGGATCCTTCTTTGTTTTTTTTCAAAAATCTTGAGATGTATAGCAGAAACACCGAACCAGATATGGCACCAGTATTCAATGGGGAGGGAAATGGTAGATTTGTAAATTTTCAAGATGCATTCTGACGATAAAATTTTAACTTTGCCAGATATATTTGATATTGGTTTTGAATTTGAACTATTATGTGGTAATAAATAATTTCCATTTTGTTTATCAGTTTTATTCCTTTTTATAACATAAAATTAAATTTTATTCTCTTATATATAAACCAGGAATTGCAATTACTTTTTCCTCTTATCTGGCTGCTCTTCGATATCTTTTGAGTAAAATTCCACAGGTTTTATTACGACAATGCTTCCGACAAAGTTTGAATCCGTTTTTATTACAGAAAATATTCATCATCAAAGCAGATATCGAAGAAGTTGAATCGGTTGGAAACAAGGTCAGGTGAATATGGCGAGTCGTTTAGAACAGACCGACCGAGTTCCAGGTTAGTTTCTTGTATTGTCCCTACTGGATACAGCCACATATCATATTGGAGAGGGCGAGCTGCTTTTCGACGAAACTTTTTAGGCACACGTTACCTCTTCTGGAAGTATAAATTTCGTTCGTCATTGTGTTTTAAAGACGCTAAATGAATAATATCTCCACGCACCCAATATTACATTTCTGTTATGGAGCTCAGTTTTTGGAGATGTGGAAATTTTATCATTGTCAGTCCACTGCCTATCCGCTTGAACACTGTCGTATGCTAGTGTGTTTCAAATTGATTCTAACGGCCAAGTATCATTGGTAGTTAAGTCGACACATTCGTCATAATTGGTTTCTGAAAGCAGAAATTACTTTATGACACATCCTAATATTTTATTTAATGTTTTACTGTTTCCTTCTCACGATTTTTACCGGTCATTCTTTTTTCAGGTATTAATATTAATTTCATGTAATTCTAAGAAATTGCAATTAAGTTTTTGTTCGAGGGCACAGGGTTTGTGGCTAATATTGACGAGATTCATTATAAATTTAGGAATTTTCTATTTAAAACGTATAAAAAATATTACGAAAAATATAAAATTATTATTTTTTTTATTTCAAATTATTCGAATTTCCTTAATTTTATTTATCTTAAATTCACTCCCAAATTTAGGCCCAACTCCATTACTTATCTTCATCAACGATCTTCCTGACGTCATAGATTCCCATGTAGGCATTTACGCGGACGACACTACAATTTACTCATGCCTCAAAAACAAATCTAGTGACGTTGACAAAACTAACCTGGTCGTTCGTCTCGAAAAGGACCTCCAATCGGTTGTGAACTGGGGCAGGAATTGACTGGTTAACTTTAACGCCTAAAAAACAAAAAAAAAGTGCTTTCTATTACTCACCACAGAGAACCATCCCTGCCCCCCCCCCATTAGAATGTCTGACTCACAACTTCCCGAGAGCTCGTCTTTGTGATTACTCGGCCTCACATTGATTGCTGACCTGAGATGGAACAAATATATTGAGTCATCTGAACTGACCACCCCAAATTTATTCCGCTGGGGTTTCCTCAACATCTACCAGGGCAACCCTCGTACCATTGCTGCATCGATGGCAGCCATCACTGACAAGATTCACGAAGAAGGAATGTGCATGTGTTATCAACAACTTTGCATTTAACAATGCCTTCAACTGAATGGCGGGTATCTGGAGCATATATACTTCCCGGGTTTGTCTTGAGATTTTTGGCTCATGTTTGCAGATCCTAACATTTTATTCTTTTACCCTTCAATAATTTTCCATTACTCAATCATTTGTGGTCCTTGTTTTGAGCCTGATCATGTTTAAAAAATCTTAAACAACCTGTACCATGGTGGGAGTGAGTAAGTAACGAAGAAGCTAAAAAGACAATTCTACTTAGAATCAGCAAAAAACAGATGAAAGTTTTGGAACATAATGAAAAGAAACGGCTTGAAAGATTTTACATTCCTCGGAAATATCGACGGTAATAAAGACTTGACTTTTGTGAATTCATGGCGCAATTGTTGGTGGGAGCCATGGCAACATGATAAACATTGCTAAGAGCTAAAAGGGGCTCGGTGTTCTGGGGGATCCACCATTGACCATAGCTGAAGCTAAGACTAAAAAGAAACATAGGTCGGTATGTGGGTCCTGTATGCTATATTAAAATTGTTTATTAAACGTTGTTGAAGGAGTTTATTAACAATTCGTTGTCAGCTAGGGTGCTCAATAGCGAAACTGTTTGCATTTCTCTCTTCATATTAACTATAATTCTATCCATGTCTACAGATATCTGCGATCCCCACATTTCAGAAATAACCTTTATCGCACTGTATGTGACTTCGTTTGCTGTACATAAGTGTTATCCTGCAACTGAATGCAACTCTGGTCGCTGAATTTGAATTTGTTTGAATTTCATAGTTGTGTTGTCATATCCTGCTATGGCAACAGAAAATAACTATGAGTGAAATTAACAAAATGGATACAGCAGTTGAGAGGCATTGAAAAATAAAGCAGTAGAAAAGGAAGTAACTTTAATAATGCAGAGGGCTAAAGGTTAAAGTAATTTTCCAAGCGTAGCTTAGATGTGGCACAAGGCTGAAAGTAGGGAGTCACCCTGTAAGCAACGGAGTAACTAACCAGTCGTAATTGTTCTAGCGAGACAAGCTTGTTAACCACTACACCGCCTCGAGCTGTCTATGCTAAAGTTTAAAGAATGTGCCTTTTGCACCCAATACAAATAAAAAAAAGTTGGTCATAGAATCGAGGGCCTATTCCTCAGATCGCTCAATATTATCACTGACCGAACATTTTGTTTTTATAATTAATTAAATAGATATGTCGAATAAAAAAGACAGAAAGAACGGAGAGAAAAGCAAAAATCATAAATAAAATTAATATTTACAAAATAAAGAAAATCGTTGTCTATTAATTGCGTTTCGTTCGGAAACTGAGATCCGTGAAGTGGAAGCGAATCTGTATATATTTTAGGATCCAAAAGACAAGTTCGATCAATAAAAAAAAAATAAAAAGAATCGATTCCGGTCAAAAACATTGCACGCTTGAATTATTTCTCTTACGCACGGCTCGTTGACCAAAAATGCTTTTAATACCAAAGATCATTTTCACCTTGTATAATCTATACATTTTTTTTAATAATATAAACTACTGTGTTGACTAGCGTTCTGATCTCGCAAACTATTGGTTTTGTGTCGAATCTGCTCTTGAAAGTAGCTTTGGGCAAATGTTTACTTTCGTCACAAAAGAATTGCAGTTAGTTGTTAACATATAGAAACCAATGAAAATCTTATTAGGGTTCTATTCACCATCACGCACATACGCAGGCAAACATCTGTATCGTCCTACGGGTATATGTAGAACTTATATAAGCAATTCATGTTTACAACTGATGTCAGATGTGAATAAATTTTGTTTTCCATAGGAAGTGTTCGTAGTAGAGCGTTTATTAGCGCGGGAAAAGTGAATGGCGTGCCGTGATTATATGCCAGCCATGGTAGTTGCATCTGACTTAGAACAAATGCGAACTATTCCATCGACTCGCCTTTTAACGAATCGGCTGTTTTGTTCTGATGATTCAAGTTCAAAGCACAAATCTTGGGTTGCCTCTCTTTCTGATGAAAATACATTCAGTCTTCTTACTTGATTTGTTTTTACGGTTTATCAACCATTTGGTTATTTAAAACCAGGAAATATGTTTTGCATAATAATTTATTTTATTAATAGAAGTCCTAAGAATTAAGCCATACCTGTGAGGAAAAGAGGTGGATTTATACAATTCCCAAAGATAATTTGAGCGTAATTTTATGTAATGAACCCGACTAAAATTGCAACTCTGCTCACTGATAGGCAAATTTTATTTTTACTTATTATACCACCCGCACATCCACGTCTACAGCACCTAATATTACGAAGCGGTCACCCATCTAGTTACTGATCAGGCTGGACGTTGTTTAACTTCGGAGATCGTAAGAGTCACGGTTTTCAAAGTTTTAAACCATCATGGAGTTAAAAATACCTCCTTTCGTCACGCTTTTCTTGTTGATTCGTCTCGATATTTTCGCAATTTTATTTCTGGGTACGCCATAAGCGCTGTAATTTCTGGGTACGCCATAACCGCTGTAATCTCAGGGTACGCCATCAGTGCTCCAATTTCTGGGTACGTCAT
>CAHIKZ030000891.1:405000-432500 GCA_903632075.3 Acanthosepion pharaonis | reverse complement strand
CAAAAACCGAACTGACTCCGGACAGGTCAGGCTGCCTCCTTGAAAAAATGACAACGGCCGACAAAACTGAAGTTGGTCCATATATATATATATATATATATATATATATATATATATATAAAAAATTATAGTTAATCCCTATGGAATTTCCCAGAGGATATAGGTCCGTTGAGAGCTCTATGTCAAAAGACAGAGCAAAAATTATTATATAATGATAAACAAACATAAGGTGATATTTTATTTTATTGAGGTCGAGAAGACACGGCTTCAAATCTTCGGACCTGTAAACCAAATGAAAATGGGTAAAATTATTTTGGATTTAAAAATTAATAATAGTGATTTCATCTAGAGAGTGGTGGAAAGAAATATATTAAGTTATCATCGCATAGACGGTGGGGATATAAAACAATCACAGTTGTATTAACACACGTGATGACCTAAAATAAAATCCGCACTGTAGACAAAAATCGTTTTATTAACCCATTACCTGCCATGAGACACATTTGTGGATCTGTTAAAATTAAACTCAGCATGTTATTGCTTGTATTGACATTGAATTGCTTACATACATTGCATTTGCAGGGGTATATTTTACAACACTTAGCCTTTAAAGTTTTTTATTATTAGCCGTAAGAAGATACTTTCTGTCGTAATTTTACATTTCACGAGTAAAGAAATAATGACTATTTTGAAAAGTATTTTTTATTATTTCTAATCAATATTATATTTTTTGATATTTTATACACATTTATATTTGATGTTTTAGTTTCTATAAAGATGACAATGGTAACTACTGAAATTAAACATAAGGAATAAATAAACTCCAAAGACATCTGTCTGGGCCCAAAATGCGCATTAAAAAATTTTGGCAGTTAATGGATCCTTCCTTTATTAAGATTTTGACACATTTTGATTCAAATTAAAAAAAAAAAAAAACTGTTATAATTTATATTAAATTAGTGGTAGGCTACGAAAATTCAATACATATATATATATTCATATATATATATATATATATATATATATATATATATATATATATATATATATATATATATATATGTATGTATAATATTAGTATTAATATATATATATATATATATATGTATGTATGTATGTATGTATAGATATATATATATATATATATATATATATTTATTTATATATAAATACATACATATACATACATACATACATACATACATATATATATATATATATATATATATATATATATATATATATATATATATATAATTCCAAGAGGATAGAATCCAGGTAGAACTCAATGTCCAGGAGAGAGTAAGAATATAATAAAAATGGCTTAAACACTAATATTCCATGGACATAATTTTATTCCATTGGAATCACCTACGAATTGATCAATTCATCAATGGAATAAATTATATGAATTGGACCGTAATTATATATTCAATGGAATAAATATATATATATATATAATATATATATATATATATATATATATATATATATATATATATATATATATATATATATATATATATATATATATATATATATATATATATATATATATATATATATATATATATATATATATATATATGGCAAAATCTTTTATATATCTGGAACAATTTTACGGGAAAGAAATATCTCAAATGGAAATATAATATTCAAAACCTAGCTAAAGTAAGTTTTCATTCTAATAAGTGTGATTAAAAATTTAATTTTCATTATATTTTTCTAGTTTATGGAAAAATTGTCCGAAGTTCATATTTTGTGATAGTTTCGTCTTTCGTATTGGTTGAGAAAGTCGAAAGTCCTTGAACAAAAATACAAATGCAGATCGTCCAGTAGAAGACGATAAACTACATCCAACAGTAAGGCCTCTGACCAGGTGGTTTTGAGGAGCGTGGAACCACCTATTAATTTCTGGTATTCCCAGGTCCAACATGACCCAGGGTGGTAGCACCTGTTAGGGTCCCAGCTATGGGCAAATAGTACACTTAGACTACATCCGTATCGTGGGTATGACGATAAACTACATCCGGCGCGTGGGTATGACGATAAACTACATCAGAGTCCTGGGTATGACGATAAACTATGTTCAACAGCAAGGACTCTGATAATACGTTTTTGAAATAAAATAATTTTGCCAGCTGTACGTTTTTGAAAAAATAATGTTGCCAGCTGTAGGTTTTTCTTTTTTGTTTATTTTTTTAAAGAATTTTTTAATGTTTTTGAAAAATAGTGTTTTTGAGAAAAAAAATTAACATTTTAGATTTTTGATAAAAAAATATTACCAGGAAAAAAAAAACGTCGTCGGTATTAAATGACTCATTGAGGTTGATATGCCGTAAAACAAAACAAAAAGAAAAAAAAAAAAGAAAAAAAGATTTGTTTCAACGAATAAGCAAATACTTCTGATATACAAATACAGAAATGTATCTGCGAAATGTTATAAAAGACGAGGGGAAATGTCACAATAACCCAAATCATTATTGGGGTCACAAAAGCTGCGAGACATTAAGAATGAGGACAATATCTATGGAGAGACAGAAGCGAGCGTTGAATTGCAAAGAAATTTAATCCCCCTATATAATAATGAAAACTTCAGTCAACAATGTTATGTGTTTACATAAGGAATCTATGAACATTTTTGATGAGGTCTTTTGAGAGGATTTGTACATAAGAATCAGAAAAAAAGGCAGCTGACATTTCTGAGAAACCTAACAAGGAAATAGGTTTGGAGAATTTGACACACACATGTCTAGAATAGTGTGAAACATCGAGTAACCTAACTGACGTGATATTGTAAGAAGCTGTGGAGAATCATGATCTCCCAATTACTGAAGTTTACACTGCATGTACAATAAGTGTGTGTGCAACTTATGATTATTTTATAAATCATCTTCTTTCCAATTTAGATTCCGAAAATATTTGGAAGCGTTAAAAAAAATCGAATCATACAGAAATATATTTTTCTTCTAAAAGGATTTTTCCATTTTTATTGTACCTTTTTTGAGCATCTTAAATTCGCTGGTTGAGACCTTCTGTTTCAGCAATTACGATTTTGAAGTTGTTTAGTGTGTTCTGTACACAAGCATAGATATACACACATATATACATATATATTCTTGTGTGTGTTCGTAAATTGTTTTTGTTATCGTTGTCTAATGTTCATTAAGATAGCGGAAATGGATTAGAGAACTCAATTTAGGCCTGAGGAAAGCAAGGGAATCCTTTCATTAATGTTTCTTTCATCCTGCGCGAACAGCACAAGAGATGATTGCGTGAAATAAGCAGAAAACAATTCTAAGCAATTATAGACACACACGTATCAAACAAATATTTCCAACACATGAACATACACACGCACACACACACGCGCATACACAAAGATATAAAGTAATGTATTGACATATAATTTCATATACTCGTTCAATTGCATATAATATATAAACGTAAATGTAATATATATATATATATATATATATATATATATATATATATATATATATGTGTGTGTGTGTGTGTGTGTGTGTGTGTGTGAATATGTATACATGAGAGAAATAACAGAGTAAAATCGCACAGTTCGTAGCATTTACTTTTTTAAAAGTGCTCAATACAAAGTAGAGCAATATATTATAATTATTTTTTATAAAAGTTTATAAAACAATATGGGGACATAGGTTCACCCTTTAACTTTGGGAAAAGAAATAAGAATTTGTTTTTAAATTCCCTTAAAAATCTTTTACTCACCACTTACTTACTATCGCCTGAAAAAGTACAACCAATGTATTGAAATACTAGCAGCATGGCCCGGCGTTGCCCATGCTTGATTCAAAAATCGTACGAATAATACATGTTTATCACTTGACTTAAAATATTTTTGCCCTTCCTTGCCTTTAAAGGAGTGCCCTTTGCCGTGCTGATGTTGCTAACTTCTTGCCTATCTCATACAGCGATTTTTTTCTAAGCTCTATACTAAACTTTAAATCTGTTACGAAAAAAGAACTAAACAAAATGAACACAAAACGATCAGCTTTAAAAAAGGACTCGTAACTGGAAAAACTGAATGAAAAAAGAATGTTAACAACAAATACTTTTTCACACCCAACCCAGTTCTGCGGAATCAGAATCAACGTTGAGTTTAAGCAAGCGAATGAGCCAATTGGAGTAAAGTGCCATGCAGATTTAAATTTTTGCCATTTGTGACGAATGCAGCTATCGATTTTTTTGTACATGCTAGCATGCTAGTTAACATTCGTGTCAGTCATGTGACGTCGCCCCTCCTTGGTCGCAGCGTCGACTCTGTCGTTCGATCTCGTTCGCGGCTCCAACTGTGACGTGACGTGATGTGGCCGCCCAAGGGTCGATCCTTGTCACGGACAGCACCAGTTGTGACGTTTTTTGCCGCGGCGTCAGTTGTTCGCTCCTCGCTGCTCCAAGTGTGACGTTCCAACCCTCTGGTTAGATGATTACCAGCCTCGCCGTTCCCAACTCGCTTCCAACACCTGGTTACTAGGGTAACTGTACTGATCTTCGGTCTGCCTACCCACGTTGTGATTAGATCTTAGACAGACGGGATCAAACAGGAGTCGGGGCCGTATGCCAGCTGGATTCAACGGGGGTGGCAACACACAAGCAAAAAAAAAAAAACTCACGAGGCAAAAATTACTGATAAGAAAGGGTAACAACCTTTTATATCTAATGTTCGTTACATAAAAATTATTCTTACTTCCCGACCCTTTTTGTGGACTGTGGCACCAAGCTTCTATCATACAATTTAAAGACTTCGAGTTGCCTACTCTCTAGAATTTTGTATGTCGGAGTGTGGTTTGGTTTCGACACTGGGCGCTAATCTCTACCAGTCGTTCACGGCTGATTCTTCTTTACTCTCTAGAATTTTGTATGTCGGAGTGTGGTTTGGTTTCGACACTGGGCGCTAATCTCTACCAGTCGTTCACGGCTGATTCTTCTCTTCGGCTTGAGTTGGACGAGCTTATTCGCTTCGGCTTGAGTTGGACGTATTTCTTCACTTCGATTTGGGTTGGACGAATTTCCACCCTCAGGCTTGGCCTGGTTTCAACTTCTTCTAGACGCAACTGCAAGTAACTTCTTCTTCTTCCGTCCTGCAACTCTTCTCGCCAAGGTCCGAACTCTTCTCTCTGCCGTCTGAGGTGATCTCTTCTCTCTGCCTTCCGGGGCTGAACTGTTCTCTCTGCCTTCCGGGGCTGAACTGTTTTGCTTGTTTGGCCTGCAACTTTACTGCCTGTCTGGCCTGCAATTCTTCTGCTTGTCTGGCCTGCAGCTCTTCTGCCTATCTGGCCTACAGCTCTTCTGCTTGTCTGGCCTGCAGCTCTTCTGCTTGTCTGGCCTGCAGCTCTTCTGCCTATCTGGCCTGCAATTCTTCGGCCTGTCTGGCCTGCAATTCTGCTCCAACTTCTCTGCGGCTTTCGAGCAATTTTCTTCTCTTCGACTTGGCTGCAACTTCTCTGCGGCTTTCGAGCAATTTTCTTCTCTTCGACTTGGCTGCAACTTCTCTGCCTGTCCGGGCCAAATGGACCGACCCTTCTTGCCCGCAAGGGGCGAATGAACAGGGCCCGCCGTCCGCTCTCCAACTGCTCTGGCCGTCTACCCCGCAACTCTCTGATTTCTGTCGATTGGGGTCCTGCTTTTATTGACGCCGCAACAAACTGTGGTGGGTCTGTCGGCGTCAGGGTTTCTTGATAATTCCAAAAGTCGCATTAGTTCTGATTTCCAATTATCGCTCTTATTTTCACCCCTACTTCCTCACAGTGCCTCTGGGGGGGGGAGGCGCATACCCATCTCTCCCGGTCTCTCGTATGTCAGGTGACCGTTTTCGACCAATGGGTCCTTGTCGAGCGTCCTTTCTCCTCTTTCTCGCATATCACGTGACCGCTTTCGGCTAATGAGATTCTGGTTGGGCGTCTCCCGTCCTTCGTGACGTCTCCAATCGGGCGTGGTCTATCCCGGCTTTGTTCTGGGAAAGAAAAACACCTTGCTAAAAAAACAAAATCCAATTTGGCCTTTTTCGCACGCACGAAAAATGACAATCTCGGCCTTTCTCACCTTTTGGTTTTGTCAAAACAGCCCGCCGCTAATTAGATGTGACTTCAGGAAGAATTTTTCTCGTCTCGCTGGCGCTTTCTGTGAGCCAAAACAATTGTTTTCATTCCTTTATTTTCGTTCAGGCATGACAGTTAAAATCTTAATTATCTGAATTGAAAATATCCTCACTTCATCATCGTGGGGGTTCTAATCTTCAACAGGTCAGGATCTGTATACAATTCCAGCGGTCACCTTCTCATTCCAAAGACACCCCTTTCCGAGTAATGTTTCGTTTTCCATTGTTCTAAAATATCCCATTTCTCCAAATTGATAATGAGCTTCTACATTCCGTGGACACAAAAGTAGGCCAGATGTTTTGACCGATATTTTTATCAATCGTACGTATGTTCATCCACTTTTACCATGTCCGTTCATTATCTCTAAACTTATTCCTTCAAATAACAATTTCCATTGTTCTTGAAATTCGGTCAGGCGCGTTGGCCTAGATATCTCTTGACACCTGTTTTCGCTTATGACCGGCTTATCTATTTCTCCTCCTCTCCTTTTCTTTTCTTCTTCTTCCCTTAGGATCGCCTAAATACAATTAGAGAAATATTCTCAAAACTTAATTACTCTTCGTCTAAATAATTAACAACTGGTTAATAAACCGAATAAAAATTAAATCATATTTCTAGGAATATTTCTTTTTAGTTTTTCTAATAATGCAGTGTGCCACAGTCAGCTGTTAGCTCTCACGCTGGTCAATGCAATCTTCCTGCCTATTCATGGCAGCCAGCTATAGGCTCTCACTCTGGCCAGTACAAAATGGCGGCAAACTACATGAAAACTGCCGTAGAATCATAAAAAAATCGATTATTTCCACTATCGATGGGAGTTGGGAAATGCAAACTAACTTGGAGCATGTGCATGTACTTTTTGGTGCAAATCCGTCGAAAATTACGGCCGTGCATTGATTACACACACACACACACACACACACACACACACACACACACACACACACACATCCTGCCTTTTATAGAGAGAGAGTAGCGCTTTTGTGTAGCGATTTCAATATGTTTTTTATTATAAACCTTTATATTAAAAGTAATGAGAATATATATATATATATATATATATATATATATTATTTTGCTTAAAAAATGATTCCTTCGCTACATAAGAGTTCTCATGTTTCAAAAACGAGAGCCGAAACCATCCAAATAATTATTAAAATTAAGTTGAATTGAGGTGTTTAGTCCCGTTTCATCTTCAAGCGAAATTTTAGGAATAAGCTATCTCTCGGTTTACGTGTGTTTTTAGGCATGGTCCGTTACCAAATTCTTTATTGTGGGAGTGGCTAGACGATTTTTCTTCGTTAAGTGGTCAGAGAGTTAATTCTTATCTATAGATTCATCATCTTCTGAGAGGTTTTGTTAAGGTTGGGTAGGGTATCTATTTCAAGGCTAATGTTTGCGGCCACCCTTTAGTTTGTTACAAGGGAGGGATATTTTTATGGCGCGCCTACAAGTCCTTACGTGTCGGGAGGATTGTGTTTTATTATTGTCCATCTGATTATCTATGTATTTATTTGTTTATTCAAGTGGGTGTTTTATATACAAATCGTATTGCACTGAATTTCAACTTGTTTTTTTTTTTTTTAGTTTTTTGACGACTACAAAAAGGGTTTTTCTTATTTAATGATTCGGCTAAGCTTTTGAGACTTTTATTAAGTCATGGGATTTTTTTTTTGATTTTTTTTATGCTAATTATTTAATGCGAAAGTTTGTTGGTGTCGGCAAAAAACCGTTAACTCCTGCCTATGGTTTAATAATTTTTCGTTACTTACAAATTTAATGATGTGTAGTCATCCCAGGTTTTACAAGTTCTTGTTTTATTTAATATTTTCCATTTTACTTCTGGTGTTTTATTCGTTTCTTTTAGATGCCAGAAATATTGGGATAAAGATGTCTGATTTCTATTTTGAATATTGTTGAAGGAGCTCTTGTGTTGCCTCCATCTAATTTTAAAATTATTCTTCGTTGAGCCTATGTATATCCTATCAGTGTTAGAACTATCAATGGATGAGATAGTTCATTGGTATACCACGGATTTTGTGAGGCATTTATTTTCGAAAGGGCAATTTTTAGGGTTTCTACAATCACATAATTTTTCGTTATTTTTATCTAATTTTAGTTTATGAGTTTTATTACTGTTTTGGTATGCGTGTTTTTCTAGGATTTTCTTATTATGTCTTTTTATGATTCTTTCTATATTTTCAGTGCAGCTGTAACTCAATTTTAAGGTGTTTTTTGTTAACGATGTCGCTAAGTTTGCTATTAGTGGGAAAGTGCTTTTCAATTAAAGCTATGAACTTATGGCCTAGTTTGGTGCTAACCATTTGGTTGTACGGAGGGGTATACCAGATGATGTTTCTTTTCCTGTTTTTCTTATTATTGGTACTATCGTTTCTATAGGTTATGTCAGCGTTTTTTTCCCTCAATTCAACTTAATTTTAATAATTATTTGGATGATTTCGGCTCTCGTTTTTGAAACATGAGAACTCTTATGTAGCGAAGGAATCATATTTTTAAACAAAAAGTATTATTATAATAAAGCTCTACTTCTGTATGGAGCACTGTCTTCTTAAAAATAAAAACAAAAATACTAAGGAACCCCGGATTATGCACCCAACGTGTTCTTTTTCTATTTTCTGCATACCTGCATATATATATATATATATATATATATATATATATATATATATATATATATTAAGACATTTTTATGTTTAAACATAGATAAAAATATGTAAGTAAATGCTCTGTTTATTATACACAGTATTAAACAACATTTACCGGCCTGAATGCCCTAGAAATTTTCATAGAAAATATTTGCACTCCGACATGAATCGAACCTGTATCCTTCCTGTTTTATTTTAAGACAGTTTATTATAAACAGAGCATTTACTTAAATATTTGTAAATATAAATTATATATGATATAATATGATCTTTAGAAAAGGAACCATATCTCATTAATAAAACAGGATAAAAAGTATCACAGCGATTAAAATTTTAGGCACGTTTGCGGTATACATAATGATATAAATAAAAATTAAAATCGTCGGTAAAATAAAATCAATCAGTTCAACCATTAACTACTTTCAACCACCTCATTTAGTAACACTCTACCTTGAGGGGCTCTTGGGCTTTATAGTGGCTGCGTACTTGCAAAAATTACCTGATTCCTTTTTTCTGTTTTATAGGAGCTAAATCAGACCAAAAATAAAATGTTGCTGTCATATCTGGTTTAATCCTCGCTTTCCAGTTCAGAAGCGTCGCCGCTGACTTGTGGGTGATGAATTATTTTGCACTTTACAAACGCTTTACTTTAGACGAAACGTTGCAACATTCTCGCTACTCAATGACTATTTCTGTTGAAAGCATTCTGTTCAGCTACATTTTTTTGTTTCATAAATTCACACCTTTACAGAAAATACACGTCATATTGCATAAACACAATCGAAACGTCAGATTTTCTTTTGAATTCCATTTCCAGGTAGGAAGTATCATTCAGACAGCATCTTTCCAAAGAACCACTATTTTTTGGCAAATACATCAAAGAGGATGCTACTTGGATCATTAGAATCTTTATCTCTTCAAATTTAGGGTTTAATTGTTCAACATCCTCATTCAGTAACCCTTGAATATTTCTTGAGCCTTTTATTGGGTAAAAACTGTAAGATAAACATGAAAGCTAGAATGACCATATTGTTCGACAATGTGAGTTCGAATTTCGGGTGGGAAGACTGGAAGACAGAATAATAAACCAGTTATCGCCTAACAAAAGAGTTTTTAATGAGAGTAAGCTTATATATAATCAAGCAGTAAGAAATAGCAAATATAAACAGGAGTTACCTTTAAGAAGAAATTAAAAACTATAATTATAAAAACAGAAATATTGTTCTACCAACCATTCTGCCGACTTCCCAATATTGGCCATTTCTTAAAATTAAAAGATACGCATTTTGATGTTAAAAATCCCTTTTAAAAATTTCTATTAGAAAAACACTTAACAGTAGTTATTCCTGTGTTAGCAATATAGAAAGGATAATCTCAGTCCACAATATTAAACTCCTAAATAAATTTCTAAACAGTGGAGCAATGGATATTTACCTAACATGCAATTGCAGAAGGAAAATGAGTGTCCTGTTGAAGGTAAATGCATGTCTAAAAATGTGGTTTATGAGGCAACCATTTTCCCCGAAGAAAAAGTAGGCCAGATGAAGACCTACATTGGAATTTCTGCGGGGAATTGGAAACAGCGACGATATAATGACAGGCATTCCTTCAAAAAGGGGTCTCTTAAACAAACAAACAGCATTATCCAAGTAATATTTAGACCTTATTGACAAAGGCCTCACCCCGAATTTGGAGTGGAATTTCATATCCAGAGCTTAGACGTCTAACAACTTCAGGGACCGCTGTAATCTATGTCTTCTGGAGAAAATACTTATAATAAAAAATAAAATAAAATAAAGACCAGGAAAAATTACTGAAACATCTAAGTGAATTCATGAAAAAATGTAGACACAAACATCGCCTGAAAGTATAGAAGAACTTTTTCC
This sequence comes from Acanthosepion pharaonis, assembly GCA_903632075.3. Lineage (NCBI taxonomy): Eukaryota > Metazoa > Mollusca > Cephalopoda > Sepiida > Sepiidae > Acanthosepion > Acanthosepion pharaonis. The sequence goes on along the minus strand of CAHIKZ030000891.1, from coordinate 421,814 downwards.
CCTGGTTTATATATCTTCCAGTCTGTATATTCATTGACTCAAAGTTGTCACAATTATTCACAGGAATATGTTTATATTTTGTCACTTATAAGTATGGTGTATATATATATGTATGTGTTATAATATGCATACTTATTAGATACAGATTTGTCTGTAATTAGGTATATGTATACGTATGTATATGTAGTGAATATATATATATATATATATATATATATATATATATATATATATATATATATATATATATATCTACACACATATATATATATATATATATATATATATAGGTATATGTGAGTATATGTATGTATATGTGTGCTGAAATATGAATAGGTGTATATGTATGAATATATATGTATTTAAAGAAGGGTATTTGCGTATGTAAGTAAGTATATGGTTATAAATTTATATATGTATATGGATGGTTTTATGGACATTGAATTTTATTTTTTATGGGTATAAACTTTTTTGTGAAAAGTATTATTTGTTTATTTGTATATGTGTTTATAGATATGTCTGCGTACATGTACAGATGTATATATATATACATACATCTATATATATATATATATATATATATATGTGTGTGTGTGTGTGTGTGTGTGTATGTATATGTGCGTATATGTGTCTGCATATATATATAAATATATATATATATATATATATATATATATATATACACACATATATAGATGGGTATGTATGCATGCATATGTATATGTATATACATGTATATGTGGGCGCATGCATGTATAGGAATTTATGCATATATGTGTATATGCATATGTATATATATATGAGCATATCTTTAAGTGCATATATGTGTATGTGTACATATATATATATATATATATATGTTTGTGCATGTATATAAATATATATATATATATATATATATATATATATATATATATATATATATTATAAGTTTATGTTTACGCGTATGTAGATATATACGAATAGATGTATATAGGGATATGGGTATATGTGTATGTATGTGCCTTTCCTGCATGTATACATGTAGGTATACGTATGTATAGATATACAAAATGTAGATCTATTTGCACACATACACACAAACACACACACACACATATATATATGTATATAGGTGTATGTGGATATATGTATATGTATGTATGCGTGTATATATATATGTGTGTGCGTGTGTGTATCTGTATATATGTGTATGTTTGTGCATATGCGTTTATATATTTTTTTATTATAAATGTTTAAATGAGTAGGTATATGTTTGTAATATAGAGGGATGAATGTATATATACATAGGTGCAGATAAGTGTTTAAAATAAATGATAATTTCGGATACTTTTTGAACTAAACTCGTAACTTTAATAGATATAAATTGGCGAATTAGGATCCCATTTATTTTACTTTTAATTTAAAGTAACCTGCTAAAATGTTATAAATAATTCCTGCTTAAAATAATTTACAAATAGAATAAACTTAAAACACTCCGCTAATTCTTCCGCTGAGTTCTCAATATTTTTTAAAATATCCTCAAACACTATTTTTAAGATAAGTTTATAAATCTTGCATGAAGTATTGCTGCCATATATGGTCTGGTACCTCTTATATTTGTCTCACGGTTCTTGATAAGATCCAGACAGATATGCAACGCAATTGGCCCTGATCTGGCATCTCGTCTGCAGTCACTCTCTCAGAGACCTACTGTCACCTCCCTCTCTCTTTTTATACAAATACTTTCACGGTAATTGCTCCGATGAGCTGCTTTCGTTGGTTCCCGAACCTCATGGATTTAAGCGTTCCACTAAGCTGGCATCTCGCACCCTTTCACTGTAGAAACTGTTAAATGTAGCCGTCTCCAATAGCTTTATGTCTCGCACCTCTCGCCTGTGGAACTTCCTCCCCTTTTCTTGTTTCCCTGATAGGTATCTATTCAAATGTAATGTCAATCGACATCTCCAGATGCTTTGATCTATCCCCTATCCTTCTCTTCATCCTTTCCTCTATCACTCCTACTTATTCTAGCTCCAACTCTCTGTAACCCATCGCATGCTAGTGGCTTCCCGCCTTGATTGGAGTGAAACGCTTAAAAAAATGGACTATGTATACATCAGATTCTGAGCCAGTAAGTGACACAGTGTTTCTTAACTCCCATTGATTTAACAAGATTTTCATTCAACCCCTACAACATTGTAGCTATGTCATATTAAATAGGACATCTGATGCAACATTGTAGCTATGTCATATTAAATAGATCATCTTATGCAACGTTGTAGCTAAAGTCATATTAAATAGGTGATACCATGCAACATTGTAGCCATGTCATATTAAATACGTTATCTCATGCAACATTGTAGCTATGTCATATTAAATAGGTCATCTCATGCAACTTTGTAGCTATGTCATATTAAATAGGTCATCTCATGCCTTAACGTCTACTGCGAATAAATACTCAGATTTTCTTCATCCCCCCCACAACACCTTTCATGTTCATGAAAGTTTAAAGTCTATTTTTATAGCTTTCATGAAATAAAGATTATTACCTATGGTATTCTTTTTAAGTGTTCGATATTAATTAATTAATAATTTTGCTCTTTTTCGGACATAGAGCTATCCTTGGATCTTTATCCTCTTGAAATTTCATACGGAGTTATTTTAATTTAACACGCACCCACACGCACGTATATATATATATATATATATATATATATATATATATATATATATATATATATATATATATATATATATATATATATATATATATATATATATATATATATATATATATATATATATATATATACATACATATATATATATATATATATATATATATATATACAGAGTGGTCTAAAAGTAGGTAGACAGTAAATGATGAAATTTGTTTGAGGTTACATATGCAATCATATTTACTAATACAAAAAAAATAGATGAATTTAGTTATAAGATTTAAAATGATATACTACATATAACATTGTTATAATGAACACCATTGTAATGAAATAACCCATAAACTGACTTATTCCTCCAACTGTCCCCCTACTTTTGGTCCACTCTGTATAAATACATATATATACATAAACACACACACATACACACACACACACACACACACACATATATATATATATATATATATATATATATATATATATATATATATATATATATATATATATATATATATATCTACAAAGAGGACAAAGAACTGATTTAGTAAAAATCTACTCTTAATATACAGCTTTAAAAAGCTGCTTAATTCAAATTAGAGCAATATTTAATATTAAATTTTTATTATAACGTGCTATAATACAACATGTTGAAATCGCTATACGAAAGTTTTCATGTTTCAATCCTATGATTGTACTTCTTCAGGTGATAGTAACTGACTTAGTTATTTACACAATTGTAATTCTCGACAACGAAACAGAATTACAATTGCATATGTATATATGCTCGAACGCATGGGTGTGTATCTTTGCCTAATCTCGGATTGCTTATATGGGTATGTTTGTGTGAAATAAACTGCTTACACATGCATGTATGTATGTCTGTGTGTGTGAGAGTGTCATCCCAAACAAACACACAGGAGGACGGCACCCTCACAAGAACAAACATAATCAAACAGAAAATTAAATTCAATTTTTAAAAAAATAAACTAGTTTCTCTGATGATCGCAAAAGCGTGTGACCAAGGTCACAAACTCATATCCATACAACTGAATATATATATATATATATATATATATATATATATATATATATATATATATATATATATATATACCCATACTCTTCAAGTAAATTGAATTGAGTTTTCCGAGCCACTGTGGTATTTTCGTATAGAGAAAAACATTAAAATTTCCTTCCTCGCGATGATGGCCTGGAGGTAATCTGACTTGAAGCAATCGGATGCATAATATGTATGCGATAAGTAATGGCTTTAAATCTTTAACTTTGATCAATCGGACGTCTATCTTCATTGAAGAGCTGTGGTACAGAGAAACAGTCTATCTGTGGATGACTATATATATATATATATATATATATATATATATATATATTATTTACATTATTCGGACTATTGTTCTCATCTTTGTCGCCATATTTATTACAACGTTTCGGCCGTGGTACGCTCCGGCCTTCTTCAGTATCTGTCTATATTTCTGAGATGAGTTATTATATACACTATTTACATTATTCGGACAATTGTCCTCATCTTTGAGGTGATATTTATTACAACGTTTCGGCCGTTGTACGCTCCGGCTAGAAATTCATACACAGATGTCCTCAAGGACAAATGGCACAGTGGATAAAGGTGTTGGTTACATCCAGTGACAGGACCCAAAGAGTGTGAGTTCAATATCCGGTTAAGACAGTGGAGAACTTTCAGAGCGAAATTAACAGGAGATAACTGACAACTGACATCGATTATGCATGGCCCGTGGAACTAGAACAGTCTAACCCCGTGAGCGAAATAAAGGGTTCAGTTCAAAGTTTGAAAAAATTCTAAACTTTAAACTATTATAAAAGTAATTATTTTTAAATGTCTTATAAAGCATGTACATTAATTTTTTATTTATATATTATATATATATATATATATATATATATATATATATATATATATATATATATATATATATATATATATATATATAACGGCTTAACAGTTTATATTTATAAAAATGCTCTAGTATATACAATTTCAGAATATAACTTTGGGAAAGAAGGGTTATTACTATACGGAGACTAACTCCAAATTACAAAAAAAATAAAGATAAACAAAATCGAAACCTTCGATAGACGACGAAAAATCAATCGGGCAAATATAGATCAGCGTTCTAATTGACCTTTTTTTTAAATACAGGCCATCGAAAGTGAAAACCCACTTTGAAATTGTTCATGCCGACCACCGTTTTCGTTCAAAACATTCACTCTTTTAATATGTTTCGATTATCCTTATTGGTTGAGTGAATTATTCATCTGCGACCAGTTCAATAAACTTCAATAGGCGCTAATCACTTGCTCCCTCTTCGATGCTATTGGTATGTTCTTAATAGACGCCTTTGCAGGTTTGCTTAGCGTATCTCCCTAGTTGTTAGAATCTCCCAACCCCACTGATGATTAGGAAGGAAAACGTGGGAGAAGTGTCCTATAATTTGCGGAAAGAAAAGCGCGAAAAAAGACAAAAAAAAAAAAAAAAAAAACAAAAACTGGCAGACGATTTACAATATTGAACATATAAGAAAAATTTAACAGGATGAGCAAAAAAGGAAATTTTCTTAAAGACGGAAATGTCCAGGCAGTGTCGGGGTTTTACTCTCGTTTCTTTTTCTTTTCTTCTTCTTCTTCTTCTTCTTCTTCACCCTCCTCTTCCCTCTTTCTCCTCCACCACCCTAATGAAAACGCCTCCACCTCTTCTTATTTTTCTTTTCGACTCCTCATCCGCCTCCTTCTCTTCTTTTTCTTCTCATCTCCTCCTCGTCGTCGTCGTCGTGTTTTTCTTCGTCTTCTTCTTCTATTCTCTTCTCCTCCTCCTCCTCCTCTTCTTCTTCTTCTTCTTCTTCTTCTTCTACCGTTCTTTATTAAAAAACAAAAAACAAATGAAAATGCTGATCTATGTTTGCCGGATTGATTTTTTTTGTCCTCTATCGAACTTTATACTTTCGTTTTGGACTTCACATAGTAAAAGTTTTATTTTATGTATTTCCTATATTTAGACTCAGAGAATTTCATGCGAGACCAAAACTCGTGGATGCTTTTAGGTAAAACTTGTAAGCCATTTAATTATGGCACACACACACACACATATATATATATATATATATATTATATTGGATTGGAAACAAAATTCAAGCACAATTTTTACATGTACGTTTATTGATTTATTTATTGAGTTATATTTATTTATATGTAGGTAATTGTTATTGATTATTTTCATCATTTCAGAGCTTCTTATATCTTCCAATGTAGCATAGCAATATCTCTGGCCAGCACCAACGCAGTATCAATCACCTATTTGAAGAAGACACAGTTGATTGTCGCATGCCCTAAGATTGTTTCAAAAAAAAAAAATTCCAGCCTTCCCGATTTGATCTCCACGATCAGCCAATAAGTGGTCGACAATTACGAATTGAGAAAGAGTATTTGTGCGTCGAAGCTGATCCATAGTTGGCAGAACACGAACTGGCTGAAACTTTTTTTTTCTTTTCAACCATACCACCATTCTGCATCACTTTGAGAAAATGGGTAAAGTCAAAAAATTGGACATATGAGTCCCACGTAGACTGACCGATTTTACTGTTGACGCTGACTTGATTGACACACACACACACACACACACACACACACACACACACACACACACATATGTACAAATGTGTTTACTAATTCCTCGTAGTGAGACAATGTGTATGTATGGAGAGGAAATATACACATATATACAGGCATGCTGGCAGAAAAACACGAAATAGATCTAAAAACACACAGGTGCCATTAAAACATTAAAAGATAAGATACCGATAACTAATTCATCATTTCTCTCGGACCAATCGTAATTGCTTTATGACCGTTCGCACAGAACTCTTCAAGAGAAAAAAATTAATTATTTTTGTAATATGTGGAAATCTCCACCCTTTATCTGATGACGGTCGCGAGACCAGAAACACGTGTAGTAAATTGTGGAAAATAAAGCATAATATTTTTTTTTTAAATCCACATTACAACCAAAAACTTTTGCGGTATCCCTCTTCTTTTTAATATACACACTTTTCTCTCGTTGGAACTTCTATAAACTCTTCCTAATATATATATATATATATATATATATATATATATATATATATATATATATATATATGGCACGTCATGTTATTTCCACGAAGTCGAATCACACTCATTTCCCCTGCGTTCGAAATCTCAGGCGAAATTCTACCATAGACACCCGCGTGGTGGTGTCTATTGTTCTCTAAACTATACACCAAAATCTGAACTTCTTCCAGTCAATGGTCACTCGTTACGTACCTACCTTACTTTTATAGACTTTACTTTCAGGCACATTCTCTTTCATTCATATCGTAGATTATTATTCATGAAAAATACTAACAATGCCTCTCTAATTTGAATTTCTGTCGAACCGTGCACTGAATAGATTTTAGTATAAAGTTTAACATTGTAAATATCATTATTAAACATCAAAGTTGCATAATTTTAGTATTTTACTCAATTAATACAGCCAAATTACAAACAGATTTCTTATTTAAAAGCGGACTATTGTCCCTATCTGTTTTGTTGACATCAAAAAAATTTTATCCGTTTCGATGACTTACAACAAATTCTGAACAGAACCATATATTTAATCTACTGCGGTAGACAGTTTTATTGAGCTTACATCTTCCTGGTGTGGCCAGAGTATGGAGGTGTCATCTACGTACCTTAACCATATAGTTGGCTTGAGAGATATAGATTCTAATGCCCTTTCCTCAAAGTATTCTATGTATATAATCGTCATTGCTGGTGATAATGGCGAGCCCATTGCTAAGCCCTCATCCTGTCGATATATGTGTGATCCCATTCCGAAGTATGTTGTTTGTGTACAGAAAGTCAACATCTCCATCAGATTATCTATTGGAATACTGGTCCGTTCTCCAAAGGATGTCAAAGGCGAATATGTCCCTGACTACTGAAAGTGCTTCCTCCGTGGACATCTGGTTGGTTAGGATGGGAGCATCTTTTATTTTTTCCAGGAAGTGGGGGGAGTTTCGGGAGGTGACTTTCCGATCAATGGGTCAATTACATCTACAAGGAAGCGACTCAGAGGGTGGCACACAGAGCCTTGCCAACTAACAATCGGACTGAGCGGAATACAGCTTTTGTGAATCTTAGGGAGAGCATATATGTCAGGTAGCTTAGTGTAACGCTGCGATAACTGCCTATACGTGCGAAGTGATCCTTGTTCTTGATTAGGATCTGTGACAGTTAGCGTTTCGTTTTCATTGTAGGATCCATTTTTACTTTGCTGTAGCTACCATTTCTAATGAGGTCTTCCAGCTTACCTGTGTAATCTGATTTTTCCAGCCTATAGTATGGCTGACCACATAAGGAGAGAAAAGGAACATCACCGCCCTGTGACGTCGTCCCCTGGTCGCAGCGCCAACTGTGACGTTCTATCCTGCTCTACCACGGCACCAACTGTGACGTCCCTAAACAGCACCAATTGTTACCTCCTCGCCGCGGCGCCAGCTGTTCGCTCCTCGCTGCTCCAAACGTGACGTCCGCCTGTCGCGTCAGTCGTGTTGCCTCGTCTTGTGACGACCAACTGGATTGGTATCGGTCGCGGCACCCAAATGTGACGTTCTAACCTTTTGGTGATTCGGTTGGGAATCTGGTTAGATTTGATATCCGCCTCGTCGTTCCCAACTCGCTTCCAACGCCTGGTTACCAAGGTAACTGCATTGATCTCCAGTCTGCCTACCCACGTTGTGAATTGATCTTAGGCAGACGAGATCAAACAGTGGTTGGGGCCGGTAATGCAAACCGAGTTCAACGGGGTGATACCACAAAATATGCATAAAAGAAATAAAATGAAAACTCAAAAAGTTCAAAGTATCAAAGAAAAAGGTAACAAACTTTATGTCTAGTTGTTCGATACATAGGACTCCATCTATCTCCTGACCCGTTCTGTGGATTGTGACACGTCGTTTTCCGTTAGGCAAGTTTTAACGCTTCAAGTTGTTTGCTCTAAGAAATTGGTGTTTCGGTGTGTCTTTGGACGAAAGTCGAAAAAAAAAAAGAGATTGTGGTGGTCTGGATCTAAGTCGCTCTTCAAAATAATTGTTCTTGGGTTGAAGAGGAGTCCGGAATTTGCGTGAATCTTGGTCAGCTATCTGCGAGGCGGCTTCAATTGAAGACTCAACTCAAACTTTTCTGGAACTGAACCCACTGGAACTGATTTCTGCTCGTTGTGGCTTCGCTTATATGGACGCCGACCAAAACCGGGGTGGGTCTGTCGGCGTCGGGGTTTCCTCGATAATTCTAAATACATATCCACCTCTCTGGTTATGAATTTCCACTTTTTTTTTTCATTTTTGGGAAACTTTCCTCACTCCCACCTTCTCACCATACTTCAGAGGGCGTGAACTGCCCTCCCCACTTCTTCGTAGCAGCTTCTCATACCTACTCTCTGGATAGGCGGCGACAGCCTCCTTCGTGCGTCACGTGATCACCACTTGACCAATGATGTCTTAGTCGGGTGTGGACGAATCCGCGGCTTTGTTTCAGGAAGAAAAAAATATCTTGCTTAACTAAAAAAAAATTATCCCTTCTTTTCCTTTTCTTCCTCTTAATCGCGGTTATCATTTCTATAGCTGCAAACGGGACAATATGAACAATGGCGGTTTACACGTGGTTTTCGTCAGGTGTTTTATCGCTAATTATCCGAATGGGTGGTCTTCTTAACACGGCCAACGTCGGCCCGAAAAGACATTTCTAAATTCCCATTCATTTCCCTTCGGTACATATTTCTGATAACATAATTTTATTATCGCAGGCCAAGGATGTTCCGTCGAAAGAATTCGGTCAATGGACAGTCGTGTGTGTGGCTTTGATACAATTAATTTTTCCTATCTATCCAAAGTCCTTTTAGTTGCCTGTTTTTCGTCACTTAGCGAAATAACATTTTCATTTGAATTTTTCTTTGGCCAGTCGGCCTGTAGTTGATAATAAGATGCCTTCCCGTACCAATAGTTTGTTTTCATATCCTTAGATAACACAGCCGTCGCCAAAACATATCTGATTCTTTCTTTCTGTCCCTTTCTTTTTACTCAGAATTTCCCTGTCATTGTAATGACACTCTTTCACCATGTGTTACTTATCAAAATATCCTTTTATCCATTGCCTCTTAGCCGTGTGTGTGTTCTGCTTATCATCCACGATTCGGTCCTTAGCCTCTCCTTTTCTCCTTTTCTTTCTTTTCTTTTTCGGCCTCGTTAAATGGTGCCACAGCCCACTGTGGGATCAGATTGAAATCAAAGACAAAGAACACAATTGGAAAATTTGTAAACTTAAGGAATCAGCACATATGCCAGTAAACAAAAATCTCCTGAGCCAACCAAGCATAGGGATGAGTACAATTTGGGAACAAGAGAAAAACAATAAAAACAAAGAAAATTTGCTATATGAGGTCTGGTAAAAAACATGCAATGATAACAACAAAAATTGAAAAAATGAGCACTGGTAAAAATGTTTTCTGAAGGTATTAGGTTTATACGTCGTCAGGCATACATGGCACAGTGGATAAAGTGGATAATGCATTAGTTAGATCCCTTGACAGGATCCAAATAGTGTGAGTTCAATACGTGGCGGTGGAGAACTTAGAGAGGCGAATTAACAGAAGATAACTGATAACTGACATCCATTAGACATGGCACGTGAAACTAGAACTTCCTACCCCAGCGAGCGAAATAATGGGTTCAGTTCGACATTCCAACCACCTGAAGAAGGCCGAATCATGGCGAAAAAGATGAGGACATTAGTTCGAATAAAGTAAATAGTAAACCTGTCTCATTTATAATATGTTGTCTCAATTTTATTTTGACTATTCTTCTGTTGACCTATATCCCCTTTGCCTCCATTCTCTTTTGAATGTGAGGAAATTGTCCAAAATTATCTGTTTATGTTCATTTCTAACATTTTCTTGTTTCTTAATAATGGGATTTGTTTCTAGAAAGCATCTTTCGTCATTTGGGAATTTCATCTCTTTTCTGATTGCTTCTATCGGTATTGTATTTATGACGGTGCAGATGTAAATATTGTACATAATACCTCATCTCAAAAATATAAACAGTTGCTTTATGGCAGTTAACAGAAGATGTGCTATTTTTGTTGTACTGTATTTTAGATTTTATTGATAAAATCTACTGAGTCTGATTGGGAATTATGTTTTATGAGACAATCATCCCATCCGCAGTTGGTCAAACGTAGCAAAAAACGTATCAAATTCTCCCCAAATTTTACTTCTGATATACTTAATAAAATTCAATAACGTGAGAGTATCTGTTCAAAAAATATATTTCCGAAAAGAGGAATTAATTTTCTCTACATGATCTTCTATTTGCATTTAAGTGCCTTCGATTTCCAACCAAAATTACTCGCCATTACGAGACTCATAATATGAGACATAAGAAAACCTCAATAACTTTCGTGTTTTATTTCTAATTTCTCCTTACAAAAATAATTTTTAAAAACATGTTAATTTAAATATGTCAGGTTTGCTTTAGAGCCACGGATATGTTTTAGTGAGAATTGAAAAGTAATGTATAGACTAATACATTTACAAATAGATATAATGACCTGATCCATTCTTTATATAGGAAAAAATATGTTTAATTTTGAATAATTCCGATCAGACAATCTTTGGCATTTTAAGAGCCGCTTTGTAATCATCTCAGTGTTAGGAAGAAAAAAATTCTCAACGGTTCAAAAATTTTCAGAAATATATTTGTAATCTTTTGTTAGCAAAATCCAGGTTACACCGTACATACGTAAATATATTTCTATATATCTATATCTATCTCTCTCTCTCTCTCTCTCTCTCTCTCTATATATATATATATATATATATATATATATATATATATATATATGTAGGTACAAAATTTAATGATCGAAATAAAAGTGTAAAATTTAATATTACAAGACATATTAAAACAATATTGAATAATAAAAAAAAACTCAACAACAAGGCGAGGGGAAGTAAACCGGTTTCGCTCCCGCTCATCAGGCTTCCATATATATATATGTATGTGTATATTTATATATGTATGTATCCATGCATGCATATATATGCGTGTATATATATATATAGATATATACATTTATATATATATATATATATATATATATATATATATATATATATATATATATATATATATAAATATATTTAAATACCTATATAAATATAAAAGTGAACATTGAAGTCAACAATCAGAGGCGACAGGCTGTTTCATGCTATGCGCAATCTTCAGGCCTGACGATTGACTTTTATATTTATATTTACATGTGCTCTATCTTTGATGTTGAGCACTTTCTCTGATAAATATACAACACCTTAAAACTATATTTCTTCATAAATACATATATATATATATATATATATATATATATATATATATATATATATATATATATGACTAGAAATGACAAAAATTTATATGCATGTACATATACTTGCAGTTACATATGGATATACTTCTGCTGACAGGAGTCATAAATACAGTGCTCAATGTTAAGAAACAGAACTATAAGTAGATATTAGTGAATACACATAATATCCAACGTCGATAGCACGACTCAGAGTTTCATGCATTTTTGAAATAATGAAGATTTCTGTCGACGTTAGATATTTTTATATTCAGTAATATATATATATATATATATATATATATATATATATATATATATATATATATATATATATATATTACTGAATATAAATAATATGTAACGTCGACAGAATTCATGATATATATATATATATATATATATATAGGGATTATGGATGTATTTTTCTTAAAGTGAATAGGTTTTTCCAAAATTATACCGGATGTTAACCTTATGACAATAATTTGGTTTTATATGAAGAATGAAATATTAATTTAACACTAAGTTTTAAATTAGTATTTCATTCTTCATATAACCCCAAACTAATGGCATAAGTTTAATACTCGGGTTTAATTTAATAAAACCTCGTCCCTTTTTAGAAAATAACCAAATACCTATCCCATATATATATATATATATATATATATATATATATATATATATAGAGAGAGAGAGAGAGAGAGAGAGAGAGAGAAAACTTACTACAACTTTCGTCTGTTCCTACAGACATCTTCAGGTATGGAATTGATGTTGTTCTTGTTTTTTTCTCTCAGTAATAAGAGGACAACGAAAATATATGTATTGTCGTATCCGAAAATGCTATTGGAAATGAGTTATTGTTTTTGGAGCTTGTAGTAGAAATAAGAACTAATGCAGCAGAAATTTATAGAAACAAGGATCTTTTCATTCATAACAGGTTCGGAGGTTTTTCTATATTATTTGAATTGTTTGCGACGATGGATTTCTCGCCAATTAAATCATTAACCTTTGCATTTGTTTTTGTGTGAATAATTCATGAATTTGTAAATTGATTGCACGTTTATCGAAATTAATATATATATATATATATATGTTTGTGTGTGTGAGTGTGTGTGGTATGTTGGAAAAAGTCCCCGTAGAACATCTATTAACAAATACATAGAATGATATAACGCTTAAAATTCACATTCCAACGACAGGGTAGTTCGATTATGGGTCGTCGTGTAAAATTCAACCCGGTTGCTATCGAAGAAGTCACTCACGGCTGTGGCAAACCTTTTGGCATTCAAGAAGTTCTGCAGTGTTCTTAACAGATGGCAGTGTGTTCGCGCCAGTTCTTGCGTGTCCGGTGACTCATGGAGAACTTACAATCCTACAACAGAATTATTTCACTGGAGAACGTTGCAACGTACGGACGGGCGTTATCATGATTGAACCTGACAAAAGTCCATTATAGACGTTTATGTGAAAATGGTGTCTGCCACACGTTGCAGTTGTTGACAGTAAAAGTTCTAGCGTTGATGGACTGTCTGTGTATCCAGTATTTCCCAGTGAAGCATACACTTCACATCCTTCTAGACTCAGAGCATGCATTTCTTTTGATGATTGTCGGGATTTACCTGATTTCTTTCAGTTTCAGTTTATCTCTAACGTTCGAGTACAGATACAATTTTCATAGGCAGTTATCACATAGTTAAAAAAAATAATACATCGATTCTCGGACAGTGTAGTTGTGCAGGCGTCGATGTTCAAAGTCGGTCAGTCTAGGTGGAATTCATACATCCAATTAACTGACTTTGTCCTTTTCTTCCAAATAATGCAAAATAGTTTTACGTTTGCAAAAAAAAAAACTCTTCACAGACAATTTATGTGCTGTCAGCTATGTATCAGCATCGACGCAGGCGCACAAATGCTCTTTGTCATTTCGAAAGTGTCGGCCATATCTTGGCAGATTTTGGAGATCGAATTGGTCACAATGGAGCTTATTAAGCAATCGTAGATTGTTCAATGAGCAACTGTCTTCTCTACATATTTGGTTGAATTCAAAAACGGATCTTCAGCAATGGAAGCTGCAGGAAAAATTCGTTCTGTTTATGAAAATTTTTCAGATATGCCAACCCTGTTTCGACCTGTTTCAATCGGGATATATTTCTCACGAACATTCCCGTCGAACTGGATGACGAATCTCGTCAATATTGATCTTCTGTCAACTGTATTTGTGGTAATCACAAAGCAATCCACACAAGAATTGGCGAAAAGATTGGGTCATGCTTTAAAGCTTAAAGCAATGTCATGAAATTGGAAAAGTGACTAAAACTAGTCAATGTGCTCTTTATCATCTAACCGATTCTCGGCTTAATCAAAGAGTTGACTTGAAGAACTGGCTTGCTACCTTGGATAGAATCACCAACAAGGACCAAGAGTGAGTTTTCTATAATCATATCCAACGAAAACTACAATAGTTGGCACTCACTTTGAAAGTGAGAACGCTGCCCCAAATCAGAGCGATACTTGAGAAAATTTACGCTCTGTACTTGGCGCCATATAAAGGGCGTCATCTCTCAAGAAGAACTAAACATATATATTTAATCTGGAGTTTTATTGTCATCAATTAGAAATGGTGCACAAAATTTGCAGAAAAATAAACGTTTATCATCATTAATCAGAAAGGCGTGCTGCTCTTACAAAAATTTGTAAGACAGCTTGTTGTATGAATCATTCAGGTAAAAATTCGTGGTACTAAATAGGGAAATTTCGCATCTTCACCCTAACTCTCCTTCTTTTGCTCTATCTGACTATCATCTTTTTAGAACATTACAACATAATATATTGTGGGGGAAGATTACTAATTTCCAAGATGGAAAAACTGATATTAAGCATTTCTTTGCATCAAAACCTGCAAAAGGATTGAGTGGATGTGATCTAAATACTAAGAAGGATAAGAGGATGCGGAGATTCATTTGATTCTTGTCCTGAAGGCATACGGTAAATAAAAGAAACTGAGATAATATATTTCCACTGGATTTTCCTTGATGTCATAACCCGCATTCATTGTCTGAAGGGTACATGGCTAGATGTACAGTAAGTGGATAAATCTTCCTGTTTGTCGCAAGATTAGACCACTGACGATGGATGATGTGACGATGGGTGACAAATTTCTTCAGTGAGTCTTTATATCGCTTCTTGAAAAGCTCTCTGTTAAGATGTCTATTGTAGAGTTTACTCTACCGAATAATTCGGTCGTGCATCGTGTAGACATGTCCTGCTCAGACTAGCAAAGTCTTCAATTGCATCGTTAAAATACCTTTGAGTTTTCTAGGAATTCGACTGTCTGTATTGTGACACTGTTCACACTGATCTTAGCGCTTAAATCTGTGACTTACCGAGTTTTCCGGCATACTAGACGCTACGGCTTGGAAGACGCAGCCTAATATTGGAAATCATTTCTAAGAAAAAAAATCATTCTCAAACAATAAAACATTCACCATACGTCCCTCACATACTGGCGCCACCTAGTTTTTTCATTAATCCCTCGTTCGATTTTGTCTCTATGGCAATGGCATACTAATCAAGAGCAGAAAGGCTCCTGCCGCTGCTAGTAAACAGAGCATGTTTAAACTTGTGACTCGGCTCCAGAAAATTTTATAGTCCTGGAAATACTTGTAACAACTAAGTACTGAGGTAACATCATATAAAAGGCTGAATTAAAGAGATGACTAACATTATAGTGTAATGACTCAACATAGAAATCCACGTACCTATCGGTCAAGCCAATTAGGTGACCGTTCAAGCTTACTTGAGCCTGGTCATCGTTTTACATTCATCTTGGTAGACGCACACTTATTTTTCAGGGTATTTTTTAGGAAAAAAAGTATGTCTTGTAAACCGGAACATAATAATAATTGTTAACACTTTTTTCATTTTACCTTTCTAAGAGATGGGGAATATCGATATATAGATTTTCATAAAGCACTTTTTCTCTCCTAACTATCTCTCATCTTTACCTGTATAAATTGTTACTCTTGCTACAGATTTGTTCGGATAGAGCGGACTTAGTGTTAATCAGATAAAAAATGTCATTAACCAGGTGTTGTGGGTACAGCGTTTTCGGGTTCTAATTTTGGTAAAATTCCTAGGTACTTCCTCGATGATCATCGAATCTTTAATTAATAGCATAAGTGAAAAATACGTACGTTTATTCGCCTAGCAAACAGACCCAGAGACCTGAGGGGAATAATAATAATAATAATAATAATAATAATAATAGATAGATAGATAGAAAGATAGATAGGAAGTAAGAAGGAAATTGACAAAATATTTGAAAAGAAAAAGAAACAAATTACCTGTAGTCATCGGAGAACTGGGCATGATTTCGAAAGATGGTCAGACTACTTGCGCATATATATTTCCATATAAGCAAAGTTTGAGACTTGAATGTAGCGCGTAAAAAAACAATATAAATTAATAATAATAATAATAATAATAATAATAAGAATAAGAAGAAGAAGAAGAAGAATACAAGACGCGGGGCCCGAAGAACTATAAGCACATAACCTGCCTACCAACAATGTACAAGATTCTCACTGCTATCATAACCAAGAGGACATACAATTTCAAAAACAATTTACTCCCAGCTCAAGAGGAGGGATATAAAAGATGAAGTTACGGGTGCAAGGAACA
>CAHIKZ030000891.1:352500-400000 GCA_903632075.3 Acanthosepion pharaonis | reverse complement strand
AAGTAATAATAAAATGAGACAATTATAACTAATACTGGAATAAAAATTATGTCTTCGTATAAAATAATCAAAAAACTATATAAAACTGAAACAAAGAAATTTATATTCAGATGGTTGTATCAAAACAATTACGGCATGAAAAGTTCATCGAACGGCATACCGCATTTGACGACAGATAACATTCGTTTCCAATTAATAATGGCTTCAAAATATCCCCAAGGTTTTATATTCGACGCTGATGTATCTGATAGGCTATATCGAGATTACTTTTCTTTTGTGCTGTAAATTTTCTTATTAATTTTTTTCTAGTCTCCTTTTTGCATGTCCTGCCTAAGTGTTTATTTCAGCTCATATTTCAGTTACCATTTCAATAGGCTTAATGGCTGCCACGTAAATGGATTAAATTGTTTTCTTAATATTCCCTGTTGAGATGTGGCGATTTTAATCGCCTCCGGGTCTTATAAACTGACAAATATAGTAGCCTGCCACTATCCTGAAATGTATATGAAACATTAACGAATATTATTCCTATTTGAAAAAAGCATATGCGAACAAGGACGATAAAAAAACATTTCATCGAGTTAATCAGGTTTGCCTTCACAGAAAGTTCAACAACTTATGTCAATACTGGTGTTTTGGTAAGAGAAATAAAAACAATGATTTAATATCGACAAGAAAGAGTAAGTAATTACTCTGTACCCCCACTAGGACGAGATGTGACATAAGATCTATTTTTAGGTGGGGATCCGAGCGTGTACACACGGAACAGGCTCAAAAATTCCCCCCCAGCCCCCGCAATCATCGGTTGCTCTGGTCTCGGTGCGAACACCGATCCCTCCCTCTGGTGCAATGGGCAATTGTTCCCCAGGGCTGAGCACCTCTTCAGTATTATTTTCCTCAGTTGTCCGTCTGTCCTCTGACAGAGAAGCCCCTGAGCGCACTCTGTCCAAGGACAGAGACGCAACTGAGAGATGATAACTAGACGTGTACCTACTTAAAAAGATTAAGTTACGCACTCGGCAAGAAAGAGTATGAACGCTCCGACAAATATCTGTCACTGTAGAGTTACCTTTCAGTCTTAGGTCTTTATTTCCAGCGGATTCTCCAAAAGACAGTTCTCGGTGCACACCAACACCAAACTTCGTAACGGGAGTTTACAGAGAAAAGGAGATACAGAATATCGAAGAACCAATTTATTATTCCTAAATCTGATGGGATCTCGATTGGCAAGGACCAGGTGCCGTGACAGGCAGACGACCAACGACTGGCTAATCAAACATTTTTTCTCTGTGTTTCGAGTCAGAAAGAAAGATATCGGGACAGTAGAATGGTGCAAGAAGTTTGAACAATAAAGGTTAATGATGAATTTTCAATATACGGAAGAGAAGTTCAATCCCAGAAATTTCCAAAACATGGATCTTTTAGACTGATAATTATAGCATAATTTTGTTTCTAAAGCCATGATCCTTCCAGTAGGGAGGTGGTCACGGTTCTCCACAACTTCTTTTCTTGATATGTGTCAGTTGCATTTAATTTTTTGAAAAGATAATTGAGTGGTTACCCTTACTATTTGGTTGGTGCAAAAATAATGACGTAATAATGTCGTTTTTTGACGTTAAAGAATACGTTAAAAACGACATTATTACGTCATTATTTTTGCACCAACCTAATATTTCAATTATGTATTCATATATATATATATATATATATATATATATATATATATATATATTTGGTTGGATTGATGTGAGTTTGTGACCCTGGGTTTCACGCTTTTGCGATTGTCAGACAAAGTGATTTTTTTTTAAATTTGGGTTTTATGTAGATTGCATGCATTGGTGTTGTTATGGGAGTGGGAGGGAATCGTCGCCGTGATGTCATCGTGCTAACGCAAACATAGATGCATGTTCATACACCCGATGAGGTACGCAGACACACATACACACTTGCTTGTCCGTCGGGACTCATACATATATAAACATATGTGGACAGTTTCAGATTTGACATATGTATGTATATGGGTGGTGTTGTGTCTATACATACGCATTTGTATGTTGAAATTCAAAGATTGGAAGTGTAGCGAAAAATGTCTCGTGAATGTATACATGCCAAAAATCAGAGCATTTTTCTATTTTTCCACTGAATAATATTTCCTCGCATGTATGTATATACGTGCGGTGTGGTCTGTGTAAAATTATGATAGGTAAAAATTATTATTATTTTTAATTTAAAAAAAAGGGTTTATTTGTTATATTTTAAAGCTGGTTATTTGTTTGTTTTTGATGACTGTGTATATGTAACTGGTAGTAATTTCTGTTTGTAATGCTCATTGGTTATTTTAAATGATGATATTTAATATGCTGAGCGAGAGGGTAGTTGACGTTAATAATTATGGCGGGTCTATATGATAATAGTAGATGTGATGTGATAGTAATGTTGTAGGGGGATTGGTGGCAATGATAATATAAGTAGCTAATAGTTATTGTAAATTGGTAGAAGTGATTAGTAATGGTGGTGGGAGAATGATAAAAACAATAAATGTAATTATTGTGGTGGTAGCTTGAACTAAAAAGTGATTGTTGGTGTTTTAATTAATTTTGTCATATGTATTAATTTATTTTGATATAAATCCTGATAATAGGTATTCTGTGTAAAATTATGATAGTTGAAAATTGCTATAATTTTAATTTTTAATTTTTAATTTACAAAAAAAACAAAACTTTTGTTATTATTTTAAAGCTGGTTATTTGCTTGTTTTTTTAGTTTTTTGATGACTGTGTATATGTGACTGGTAGAAATTTCAGTTTGTAATCTTTATTGATTATTTTTATGGTGATATTAAATATGCTGGGGGAGGTGGTAGTTTACGTTAATAATTATGACGGGTTTATATGGTAATAATAGATGTGATGTGATAGTAATGTGTAAGGGGGTTGGTGACAATGGTAATATAAGTGGTTAATAGTTATTGTAAATTGTTAGTAGTGATTAGTAATGTTGGTGGGAGAGTAATAAAATCCAATAAATGTAATTATTGTGCTGCTAGCTTGAAGTAAAGAGTGATTGTTGGTGTTTTATTTTATTTTATTTTCTATATTTATTTATTATGGTATGAATCCTGGTAATAGGTATTTATTCTCATGCCTATATTTGGAATTTATTTCTGATCTTATTGTTTTGATTTTTTTTGTTTTTTTTTATAGTATTAAATATGCTGTGGGAGTAATTTACGTTAATGATTATAGTGGATTTATATGTTAATAGTAGATGTGATGTGGTAGTAATGGTGCTGGGGGATTGGTGGTAATGATAATATTAGTAGTTAATAGTTATTGTAAAGTGGTAGAAGTGATTACTAATGGTGGTGCAATGATAATAACGATAAATGTAATTATTTTGATGGTATCTTGAATAAAATTGTGATTGTTGGTGGTCTGTCTTTTTTTATCCGTTTGGTATAAATTCGAAAAAGCAGCAATAATATCACACACACCGCAAAAGAATTTACTAAACAAGAAATCAGAGATAATCTCCAAATGTAGGCATGAGAACAAGCACCAATTATCCAATTTATATACACACAATTTTCATATATATATATATATATATATATATATATATATATATATATATATATGTGTGTGTGTGTGTGTGTGTGTGTGTGTGTGTGTGTGTGTGTGTGTGTGTGAAATGGCTAAACTTGACAATTATTTTAAGACATTTTTATGTTGATACTTTCTTTTTATGGATACAAATATTTAAGTAAATGGTCTGCTTATATTAAACAGTATTAAACAACATTTAAAAAGCAAAAATCATTTAATCGAACGTCCTTCATATAGTTTTAAAGGCAGTCAAATCGACCTTCCGTATAATCGAACGATTCCTGTTGTGGACGTCTCAGTTGGTTATATATATATATATATCAAATATGTACTCATATCGTCAGACTATATTCAAAACTGTTTTACCCTATTTAGGATAAATCAGGAGGGTTTTGCCTAAGATCAATTACCTGTTGGTGTCAGGTTTGATTAACGGATTCACCCTTTGTCGTCAAGCGACGGACATGCGCATTGCTTTTTGATTTGAAAATTTTCCTTCGACATTCAGGTCTACTTAATGTTAAATACTGTTTATAAAAATGTCTTTTTATATATATATATATATATATATATATATATTATATTTATATATATATATATATATATATATATATATATATATATATATATTTAATGGGAGTGAAATATGTATCTTTCAGGACGTACAATCATATCGGTAGAGACTTGCAGGTCTCATACCATTCTGTCAAAATTGGAGGACACACCTTTGTCTTTACTCGTGAATCCTATTTAGCTGATGTTAATCCTTGTTTGTAACCTAAGGGGTTTGTAAGAGAGACGGTTTGTCCAACATAAGATGTCAATTACTTTTTTCTTTTTTTTTTGTTATGAAATACTGTTCAGCTTTTTGAATCTCCATCTGCTAAGAAATAATAATAATAATAATAAGTGTCAGCTTGTTTGATTAACGGATTCACCCTTTGTCGTTAGAATAGAAGCGACGGACATGCGGCTACTGGGAGTGTATTTGATTATCGATATACTGTAATTTATGGCGGTTAAGAAAAACGGAAGAGAGTTCCACAGGAGATTACCAGAGAAGAAACTTCATAGAACTTACGTTTATATATCTAATATATATATATATGATATATAGATCCTCATGTAGTTATCATGCAAGAATCGGTATTTTATGACTCTTGGTTTCTAATGTCATTTCATTTTTCTTTTTCAGTGAAATGTATCTGTCTACATTTAAAATGATGATATGTACACTATTTTGATTATTCGGACTATTGTCCTCATCTTTGTCGCCATATTTCTTACAACGTTTCGGCCTTTCAGTATTTGATATTTCTGCGATGAGAGTACACTATTTACATTATTCGACTGTAGACGAGATGCCAATTTTCTGAACGAGGGCCAATAATTTATCACATCGTTTTGGCCGTTGTACGTTCCGGCCTTCTTCATAATCCGCCTCTGGATCTTATCAAGAACCCTTAATGGATGGCAAACAGTAGAGGTATTGAACTCACACTCTTTGGGTCCTGTCAGGACCAACTAACGCCTTTATCCACTGTGCCATGTCTCCTCAAGGTAATTTTTAAAGCGTTTCACCCCATACAAACAAAGGGCGAAATGTTGATTTGTAGATCTGAATAGATCGATTCGATTCCAATTTGAATAGTTGGAGAATGGCTGTCAGGAAAACTGGCAGAGGGGAGTTCCAAATTTCCTTGATATGGTGGACAAATGGTTAATTGACTCAATGTATTTGTTCCATCTCAGGTCAGCTCCTCGAGTCAAAAAAAAGACAGAGAGGCGACGGCGACCGAACAGCCGCAGAGAGGTGCTCTCGGGCGAAATGTTGATTTGTAGATTGAGGATCGATTCAAGACATTCTAATGAAGGGCAGGAAGGATCTCTTCTAATGTCTCTGTGGTGATTAATAGAGAGCAGTTTTGTTTTTGAGGCATTAAAATTGACCAGCCAATTCCTGCCCCTATTCACAGCCGATTGGAGGTATTTTTCGAGACGCACGGCCAGGATAGTTTTGTCAGCGACACTAGATTTGTTTTTGAGGCAGGAGTAAATTGTGGTGTCATCTGCGTAGATGCCAACTTGGGAATTTATGGCGTCAGGAAGGTCATTTATATAGATAAGGAATAGAGTGGGGCCTAGAATGGAGCCTTGAGGAACACCTACGTTCGTGGGATAGGAACTGGAGGAGAATCCGTTGAGAACGACCTACAATTCACGGTTTGACTGATTGTATTAGATCAAACGATCGACCCATAATACCATAATCCTGGAGCTTGCGAAGAAGGCTGGCATGCCAAACCCTATCAAACGCTTTGGAGATGTCTAGGGCCACGGCACGAGCTTCCCCGTTATTTTGAAGAGCTTGGTGGACATTTTCACTGATGGCCGTAAGCACATCAGATGTAGATCGGGCAAAGCGGAAGCTATATTGCTTGTCTGAGAGCAGATCATGGGATGTAAGGTGGTTAATGACTACGGAATTGATTAGGGCTTTGAAGACTTTGCCGAAGAGGGGTAGGAGGATAGGACGGTAATTAGAAGGGTCAGATGGGTCGCCAGAGTTCTTGAAGACAGGAACAATCGAAGACGATTCCAGTAGTCAGGAAAACAAGATTGCTTGAGGCAGTAGTTGTACAATTTGTAGAGGGCAGGCGCCAATTCAAGCGCTCATTTCTTCAAGACAATGGCTGGTATCCCATCCCCACCATTAGCCTTGTTGGGGTCTAAATTTGAGATAATGCACAATACCACAGACAGGGTTATGTGTAACCCACTCAATAGGGCCTCAGTTCTTAGAGTGTAGTCGGGTATGGGTACACCGAAATAGTCGAGCGTTGAGTTGAATGAAAATTTCGGAGCAAAGCAATCAGCCTTGTCGGCAGAGGACTTCGAACCGGTTGAACAAAGGCGGTATAGACCGTTTACAATTTTTCAGTACGCTCTTGCAGAGACACCAATAATCTTTGGAGCCAAATTTGCGTGATGCAATACGCTCCTTCATCCGAGCAGCAAATAGTTACTTAGCATCGTTGAGGACACGCTTACACTCGTTACGGGCGGAGGCAAAGAGACGTCTACTGTAGTCCGACATGTCGCTACGAAATAGGTGAAAGAAGTGGTTCCTATGGTCACTGGTGTCTGAGCAAGCAGCAGTGAACCAAGGGGGGGGGCGACTTGACCCTATATTTCCTTGAGGGGATGAAAGCGTCGAGTCCATCTTTAACCCAGGAAGAGACCTCAGAAGAACATTCTTTGACGGGGAGCGTAAAGAAAACTTCCCTGGGACATCGCAAAGGAAATCACGGAACGAGTCCCAGTCAGCTCGTTGATAGTAGAACGAAGTTCTAGTGGTAGGAGTTTCTTTGCAGGGGGTGGAGTTGAAGGAGATGTTAACTGATACTACAGCATGATCGGAGTTACCAAGAGGACAGAGTTGCGTGGCGATAAAAAACTCTTTGATGGAGGTAAAACAAAGATCGAGAAGAAAGGCCTTACCGTCACGGCAAAATGAGCGGGGAAGTTAACTATCTGCGTGAGCGATTGAGAAATTGAAAAGTTAAGTGTTTGAATGCCTGCGTGGTCAGTAGTAGCATTCTTACGCCACTTGATATGATGGGCGTTAAAGTCGCCAAACACAAATATGCGAGCAAACGGATGGAGAAAGAGAGAGCCTTGTCTATGCTGTCAGAAATGCTATCGAGTATCACAGAGTCTTGAGAGGATGGAGAGCGGTAAAGGAAGAAGAGATAGCTTACCGCATTGAGAAGAGATAGTCGGAGACACATGTACGACTGGTCTGGTGATTCGAGAGACAACTCTCTGGCCAGAGGGAGATGGTCCTTGACGTAGACACCAAGGCCGTTCATTTGGGTTAGAGAGTCTTTTCTTAGGAGAGGAAGGTAGCCTGGGATCGAGAGATCAGAGGAAGGGATAGACGAGACAAGGTTGGTCTCACAGGGAGCCAGTAAATCCGGGCAGTTTTCAGTGAGGAAAGATTCCATACTGCAATAGTTTAGTAATGCCCCGGATGTTGGAGAACGAAATGTTGAGGGGTTTAGGTTATTTTTGAGTGGCTAGTTTAGGATTACTTTTTCTTTGTAAGTCATCATGTGGAATTATGGTTGGAAGATGAGAAGGCCCGAATTAAAAAGAGCAGACAGTTATCGACCGTGACGTGGGCAGAGAGGAGTTGGCACAACCTGCATCATAATGTGGCCTAAGGGTTGCCCACCGGAGGTGACTGCAGGGACACCTTTCCATGCGCGACATGGCACTAGAAACACCCCGGTATTATACAACTGTTGATCAGAGCGTCCGCTCAAGACGCTACGCAAGAGTTAGGGCTCCTAACTACCAGTCGGAAACAGCAACCAGAGAACTGTCAACCGTGTACTCTCAAAATGAAGAGTTAATGCCACAGACTGCACACATCACGGGAGAAACAGCTGCACCAGTACAGAGGCCAGAGAGAGAGAGATAGAGAGAGGGGAGGGGGAGGAGAGAAAGAACAAGAAACAAGGTGTGAGCCTCTACTCATGGGAACCCCTTCCTAAACAAGAAACAAAACAAAAAAAGTGTTCGCAAACACTTGCCTCTAAGTTTTAACATGTCCAAGAGGGAAGGATTATCCGGTTTTGTTATATGTCATAATAGATGCCACATCACACATGGCAGCGAGTTTTGACTGGGCTCCAAGTAGGAAAAACGCCTGGTGGCGGTGGGGACCTAATCGTCCTATTACATTCAATAAAACATACAAGAACAACAAAAAACAAAAAGATAAGAAAATTCGGAGGATCAGTTACTGAGGAGACAAACCAAAGATATTCAATTTTTCTTTTTTTTTAATTCGGGCCTTCTCATCTTCTTTTTTCAATTTTTCTCTCGAACCGGATTTCCCAAATTTATAAGTATAGGTTAGAATGATTAGGACAAAAATGAATGCTAAGTTTTTTTAAAAAAAAGATAACTAAGTCCCATTGTTAAAGGGTTCTATTCTAAAAAAGAATACAACGTCCGAAACGAAAATAAAATTATCCGGTTTTTGTTATATGTCATCCTGATAGAAAGAAATGATATATCACACAACCATTTGATAATTATTTAAGGCAGCGAAAAATATTTTAGGTTTTTCCTTTCTTTGCATTCAAACCATTTGGGAGAAAGAAAGAGAAAACAAAAAAGAAAAAAAAAAAAAGCATAAGGTTACGAAGACATGGCATAAACACACACACACACGGCTTAAGAGACGGAAATGAGGAGGAAAAATGTTATAGTTGATAGGTATCAGATGTCGAAAATATCTAGGTCGCCTACGAACAAGCAGAGCCACGAAAAAAAAAAAATGGAATTTTTGTTATCAATGGATGTCACCAAAAGAAGAAATCCATTGGGGAACAATGGCACAACAGTCCCTGGGTGCCCCACACAAGAATTTTTCACCAACAGAATAAACGTTTGCCCTGTGATAATAAAATTTTTTTGTTATCAACACATGGGCTTGAAATATTTTTATTTTTGCAATAAAAAAAAGAATAATGTCCAATTAGCGAAACAAACGCCACGTGTTAAAACAAAAAATTATTCCATCATTTAAGGGCGATTTAATTAATTTTTTAGTTAAACAAGGTATTTCTTTCCCAAAACAAAGAATCACGCCCGACTAAGACATCATTGGCCAAGTGGATCACATGACGCACGAAGAGGAGAAAGATACCGACTAAGACATCATTGAGAATATGACGCACGAGGAGGAGAAAGATGACCCGACCAGGACCTCGCTTCTCAGCGCAAAGATATTCTACCCACAGTTTTCACAGTTTTTTTGGAATTCCTAACCAGAAATAAGAAGGGTGGATACGTATTTAGAATTATCGAAGAACCCTGGCGCCGACAGACCCACCCCAGTTTGACGGCGTCAATAAAAACGAAGCCCACCAGACAGAAATCAGTGCAGCCGCGGACGGCAGGCGGAGTTGAGCCGCGGGCGGCGGGGAGAGTTCTTCTTTTTTTTCGTTCGCTCAATTTTTGGCCTCCGAACCGGCCCCAAGATTCGTTCGAACTAAACCAACAGATAGGACCCTAACGAGAAGTTTTGAGCCCCGGACGGCAAACCGAAGAGCCCCATGTTGAAACCGTATCAAGATAGCTGACCAAGATTCACGCACACTTTTGGACTCTTCTTCAACCAAGAAAAGTAGTTTGAAGAGCGACTTAGAATCAGACCACAGAAATAAGTTTTTCGACTTTCGTCCAAAGACACACCGAAACACAAATTTCTTAGAGAGCAGACAACTTGAAGCGTTAAAGTTTGCCTAGCGAAAGCGTCGTGCCACAATCCACAGAACGGGTCGGGAAGTAGACATAGTCCTATGTACCGAACAAATAGACATAAAAAGTTTGTTACCATTTTCTTTGATACTTTGGACTTTGTGAGTTTTCATTTTTTTTTCTTTTATACATAATTGTGTGTTATCACCCCCGTTGAACTCAGCTTGCATTACGGCCCCAACCCCTGTTTGATCTCGTCTGTCTAAGATCAATTCACAACGTGAGTAGACAGACTAGTGATCAGTGCAGTTACCCTGGTAACCAGGCGTTGGAAGCAGGTTGGGAACGGCGAGGCTGGTATCAATCTAACCAGATTCCTACCCGAATCACCAAAGGGTTAGAACGTCACGTTTGGAGCAGCGACACCCGGACGGAACGGCGAGGAGCGAACAGCTGACGCCGCGGCGAAGACATCACAATTGGTGCTGTTTAGGGACATCACAACTGGCGCCGTGGTAGATCAGGATAGAACGTCACAGTCGGCGCTGCGACCGGGGGACGACGTCACAATTATATAAATCTGTAAATGTTTTTGCATAATATACAATTCAAGAGATTAAAAAATACGTTATTACCCTCCATCACACAACCATGAATAATATTTTACGATCTGTTTATAACTGTGTGTGTATGTGTGCGTGTGTGTGTCTATGTGTGCGCGCACGCGCGTGTGTGTGTTTGTACGCGCGCGAGTGTTTTAACATATCTGTCTTTGTTTGCCCTCCTTAAGGAGTTAATGACGGCTTTGGAATATTTCCATAAATTTTTGAACTCAAATTCCCAGTTCGTCAACATTATTGATTTGTGACACTCCTAAATAAGGAGTATTTGAAAACTGTCCGCAGATTGAGGCAGTGTCAATCGCACATTTTCTTTGGTTTAACAAAATGAAACGCTTTATCAAAACCCCGAAATTAATAATTTAATTTAAAAATATGAGAAAATTTATATGAATTTGTATGAATGAATCATTGTAATATATATATATATATATATATATATATATATATATATATATATTGCAGTTTCTTTAATTTCTCTTTATTTCTCTCTCTTAATTTACTGCTTATTGAAAATTTTTTCGCACCAAATCTCTTCTCACTAGAAGCTCCCCGCCCGCCATTTTTAGCTTTTATCGTCTGTGTTATTCAAACGATATAAAAATATCAATGAAGCGATAAATGATTAATCTGAAAGATTAATTTAAATAAAATCTAATATCATATAATTTGTAATCATTATTTTCATCTATGTTTACTTTAAAATCAAAGAAAAAACATAAAATATTAGCGGAATAGTCAAAAACTATGATTAAAATATTTTCTTTTTCTTTCCGAAAACTAAAAATTGTTAATATATTTCCTGCAATTTACGTGTTTACAACAGATGTCTGGTGTTTATCGTTGGCGAATGAATGACCACAAGCCTTTGTCAAATTCTAACACCTCTCTAATTACACTCACAGACAATATAATCACCATCAGCTGGGCAATAACAATTTTTCTAGAATTTCTAGTAATTTAATTTGTAGCGTTTTTGGCACGGATTCAAGTAATCTTTAGTGATGACACCTACCCTAAAGTTGTCATAAAAATACAGGATGTGGAATTAATATATACGAAACGCTTCAAATACATCGGTGTATGGATCAGCCATAGCAAATTAAGTTTAAGAGAAAGAATTCAATATAGAATGGGTTGTGACTGAAGGTAGTTTCGCTCAACACCGCAAATTGGTACAAAACCAAAACATCAACCTGAAAACTCGAGTCAGATCAAATCTGTTCAGAAATATCTAAACCGTCAGCTTTATACAATCGCTTCCTTAAATCAGTACTGAAGAAAGTCTTTGAGCGAGGGAAGCCTTGGCGTCTTGGCAAAGATCATTCTTCGTTGACTATTGTGGACTGGCGCTACAGAATCGCTGGCAAAGAACTTTAGGAAAAAAAAACAGAAACGACATCGATTACTAACAACAGCAACAACTACTCTGGATGTCACTTGTATAATGAAAAAAATAATATCATGATCAGTATGTTAACATTACACACCACATCAAATAAAAGGTTAGGAAGGAAATCCCCATCAATACTGTAAAGAGCTATAACAGCTACTGAACTTGAGAAACTTATTTACCTAAGAAGAAGTATTTAAAGAGAATGATTTTGAAAATTTCATCCAAAAATAGTACTGGCTGCTCGGTCGATAAATACCAAATGTTTCCTTATAGGGTTAACATTAACATTATGTTTGACACTTATAACTTTTAATATTGCCGAGCAATGTTTTTGTATCGATTAAATATTTTCTCTACGCTGTAGTCCTATGAAACGGAACATTTTATTATCCTGCTGACACTGATTGTTTATTATTATAGTTATCTTACTTGGATATGCCTGGTCGATGTAAATTAGTATGGCTGATTTCTTCATTTGCAACAAGTTTTGATAACTGCTAATAGCTTTTGTTAACAATTTCTGTCCCAAGCTCTCTACATTTCGTATTTGAACAGAAACTGTCTAGACTTGAATTTGAACTCGACTCGCCCGTTTCACTTTCGGAGCCGATAATTGTTACATTATCCACACATACGTTGGTAAAGATTAACTGATCTGATTAAATCACTTATATATTAGGTCTTTGGTCTCTAGCACTTATTTGTATACAAACAATAGTTAAACCAATTCACAGAGAGAAAAAGTTACATTCTGGTCATATTTATTTTTGTCCTACTGATGTACTAAGTTACGTGTCATCCTTAGGCGA
The DNA here is from genome assembly GCA_903632075.3 of Acanthosepion pharaonis. Classification (NCBI taxonomy): domain Eukaryota; kingdom Metazoa; phylum Mollusca; class Cephalopoda; order Sepiida; family Sepiidae; genus Acanthosepion; species Acanthosepion pharaonis. The sequence goes on along the minus strand of CAHIKZ030000891.1, from coordinate 387,294 downwards.
TCTTGTATCTTTCGATACATGACTGACGAGTAGGTTGCCATTTCTTTCTGCGGTAGACCAGTTGCCATCCAAGGCTATAGAACCCGGTCTGTCCTGCTATTTACCCACAACTGGGGATGAGGAAAGAAAAGAGGATCCACGCCTTTCCCAAGGGTATTAGCACGTAAGTGAATGTAATGGATTCGACTGGAATTCGAACTCGGCTCTCCGATTCCTTAATCCCAGCCACTATCCATTACTCCACCGTGCCTCGATGTGCTACATAAATTTAATATATGACAGGTATTCTTACCTCTACTCCGAGGAGTTTAAATTTATTGCTTTGCTATACTTTGAGCAAAAAACATCTTATCTTGCTTCTTATTCTGTTGCATCATTTATTATATTTAAATTTCACACTTCAGATGTCTTCAGCGCAACCTTTTCATGTCGTTTCGATTTTCTCTTTCCTCTAAGTTTGCAGTTTTTCTCTATTTACCATTGTATCGGGTTTTTGACAACCATTCGACTTGTAAGAAGCCTTGCCTTATTTTTCCTTGATTAATCGCCAAGTTCCTTCATAACCAAGTCAAAGCAATCTCCAGTGTAAACATGCCCAATTTCAATCTTTTATTCTTTCTAAAAAGTCTATAATCGCGATCTCTGGGCTGTAAACATATATGCATTGATATCAACCTCTTTGTTTTGTAATTAACCTCATCTCTGTCTAGTTTAGGAGGAGTTCTGGCTATCATACACATTTTTTTATTATCGTTTTTCTAATGTTCCAGTTCGTTTCTAATTTTCTTGCTCTACTGAGGTATATCTTTCTTGATATTTTTTAACTTTCTTTCGTAATATTTCATTCATTTCTTGTCTACCATTATCAGAAGGTATATTCTTACTCATTCGTCCCATCCCCAAATCATTTTCCGACTCAAATACTCGTTTAATATATTTTTGGGAAGAATTTCTTTTTATGTTTTACTAATATTTGATGTGTGGCAGCCCCAAGAGCCACTTAAGGCAGAGGGATACTGAAGACGGTTGTTGTGTGAGCGGCAAGACGCACAGTTTACGAGGATATGTATGAAAGACAAAGGTTAACTCTGTATCTGAATAGATTAAGGTTGTATTAGTCGGGAAAGTTTCCTCATAGGATACTGATCCACAAATCAATCTTTCTTGGGAAGAAACCGAGTAGAGCTTACTCCTTACAAATGGAATATGAAGACAATAAAGGTGGTTTGTCTTAATGCCCGCACCGTGATGGGTCAGCTGGGAGGGTGAGAGGTGATGGAATTAAGAAATGTAGCTCGTCTCAACACTTTCCATGGAAATAGCTATAGATTAGTGAGAGGCTTTCAATTTTTCGTTTACACGAAAGGGGTTGTAAGGTCGTAAACATTTCATTACCCATATAGGAGAGGAGACGCTTGTGAATTCTGTTAAGACTTAAAAGTGACGACTGGACTGCTCCTACCCATATATGGAAGTAGAACCTATTTTCATCCCGATCTGGCTTTTGTAAAGTTAAAGCTGATTTCCGGTCTAAAATTACGTCTGAGGGGAGATTAGTTGCCGGGCTCTGATCATGTAGATTTCGGGAATTTTACCCATATACCGTTGTATCGTCTGCATAGATACTCACAAGAGATCGGAATATGCTCCAAATATAACACAGTAAAACGTTTAAACTGTGAAACGAAGTCAAGTGAATTGGATCACATGGATCTCATAGACCTACCTGTTAGGAAAGACTTGACAAGTGAGAAAACAATTCCAGTAAGAGGAGTCAGGTACTTACAGCAGTAATGAGGCAACCGATCATTTTTACAGCCGATTTAGTGATGGGTCATATATACAAGTTTCACTTGACGTCTGCGGTTGTCTTATGTCCCAATAGGCGTTCAAGGCAATGGGCCTCCTTCAGATAACACGCGTTCATTTCGGTAGATGTATACATCAGGCGACGTTTACCCTTATGAAATTGTTAAAGATGCGTCAGAGGAGAGATCAGTTACTAGTTTCTGATCATCAAGATTTCAGGTTCTGTACTCATATACCGTTGTATCGTCTTCATAGTTATTCACAAGAGACCGGAATTGTCTCTTAAACGTTGGACGGTCTCCTCAAAGATGAAGAAGAGACTCTAGGCAACGGGGATATGTTTCTACGGGAGGATGCTAAGGCTATCATGGACCAAGCGTGTGAGGAACGATAAGGTTTTGAAGAGGATGCAAACAATAAGGAAGCTTATAGTTAACATCAGGAAGAGGCAGCTGAAATATCTGGGTCATGTAATGAGGGCTTGGAGAATCTGATACTCACAGGTCGAATAGAGGGAAAGTGGGACAAGGGAAAGCAACGCATGACATACCTGGCGGGGTTAAGCAAGTGGATGACAGAACATGGCCTGGCGGATGTAGTAAAGGGACAAAACCTATTGAGAGCTACAAGGGGTAAGGAAAATGGTGACCCTTAACCCTACCCATATATGGTAGTAGCATGCAATTTTCGACTCGATCTAGTTTCTTGTAAAAGCAGAGAATAGCAGGAGTCAGATACTTACTGGAGTGGAAGTGGCAACCGACCATTTTTATAGCCTTTTTAGTGACGGGTCGTGTATACGATTTTCACTTGATGTCTGTTGTGATCTTATGCCCCAACAGGCGTTCGATGCAATTGACCTTACAGATAACAAGAAGAATGCTAAGTATATCATGGACCGAGCGTGTGAGCAACAATGAGGTTTTCAAGAGGATGTAAACAAGGAGGAGGCTTATACTTAACATCAGGAAGAGGCAGCTGAAATTTCTGAAACACATAATGAGAAAGGAAGGCTTGTAGAATCTGATACTCATGGGTAGAATAGATGGAAAGAGACACAAGGGAAAGCAACGCATGACATACCTAGGGGGCTTAAGCAAGTGGATGACAGAACATGGCCTGGAGGTTGTAGTAAAGGGACAAAACTTATTGAGAGCTACAAGGGATAAGGGAAAGTGGAAAGCCATGATCGCCTACAGATAAAAAGAAGACGTTTAGACTGTGAAACGAACATTGAGGGTGGAGTGAAATGATCTCATCGGCCTCGTGGATCTAGATTTTTACGAAAGATTTGACAATTGAGTAAAACACTTCCAGCTTAAGAGTTTGGTTAGCAACCCGCTATGCCACGTCTTGTCGAGAGCCTCAGATACGTCTGCTGCTCCTCCTAGTATGTCTATTGAATGTTTCACTGAGTTGGATAGTAAAGATGGATTAGAAGCCGTGATCAGAGCAGTTCGAAATCCGTCATTTTCATCTTTCAAGAGGATGTCTCAGCTGAAGTGCGCGAATATTTTCTCATGGACTATTCTTGAAAACTGGTCATAGAAAAGACACTTTCCAAAGTCTTAGGAAAGATGTTTGCTTTTAGATCGTTATTTAACGATACTGTTAATATTGGAGGCTTAAGGACAATCACTGGGATTTTATCTGGATCATTAGGCCTCTTAGGGGTAAATCTTTTGATAGGTTTTGAGACTTCCAAGGCTAAAATATTTTCATTGGTTGTACACGAACAGACCTTCACAGCTAGGACGTACCGTACCCAGTTTACTTTCCTTCCGTTCCTATTCTGTTGGTGAGCACGATGTTTCAAGAATATTGGGAAACGGGTTTCTTTAATGTATGCTTTTCAAATTACTACACACCTAATCCCTTTATTTCTAAGGTCAAATTTCGATCTATTTGCCCGCGAAATATGCGCATCTTGGTTCCTCTCTGTACGGGTGAGTCCTCTAACTTTCGGAAAGTGCTGATTGGCAATCGATCGTCTCATGAGGTAAACATCGATATTTATACTGTACTGCAGTGATAGATTTCTTGATTTGCTCGCCACCAGCATCCGACAAAGTGTATTCTGCGTTCGCGTAAGAATGTGGAAATAACAGGAATGAGTCCATAGAGTTTTGATTTAGTTGGATGTCGTCTCCAAGACATGTTAAGTATAGTTCTCAGCATCTGCCTGTGTAGATACCATCAAGCTTAAACTCTAAGGTTTTAGTTAATGCCTAAGCGGTGACATTATGCATTAAAAAAAACGCCTCTACAAAAGAATCTCTGTTTGAAGTTGTCTGGAAGATCAGATTTCCATTGATTTCAAAATCAAGGCGGTTCAGCTATGAGAATTTTCGCACCCTGTGCAGTAGAATTTATTTCACTTTCTCGATATTTAAAAGATTCAGCAGATTTTACTGATTCACTTGTCGCAGTTTGTACAGAGCCTTGTCTATGAATTTTGTTTTAGAGGTATTGAAATAGAGCTCAACATCTTTCGCAGTATTTCGTAAATGAATTAAGGGAAGTACAGCAATAGTAAAGGCGTCTGCTGTGACAGCAGCAAGGTCATAATTCAATAATATATAATATATATATATATATATATATATATATATATATATATATATATAAATTCCCAAGAGGATAGAATCCAGGTAGAACTCAATGTCCAGGACAAAAAATATAATATAAAAGGCTCAAACACTAATATTCCATAGTTATAATTTATTACAATGGAATCGTATTCACGATCAATTCATCAAACCTACAAATTCAAAAAGAAATTGGAAAATATATATTTTCCGATTTCTTTTTGAATTCTCGATCTGATGAATTGGATTGTGTTTACGATAATATATATATATATATATATATATATATATATATATATATATATATATATTGTAATAGTAAAAAAGATAGTCCTTTTTTTTTTTTTCCTTTTTGCATCAACAATATTGTCGGTTTCTCGCTGGTGCTCACGGTTAGGATATCCCGTGTGAAGTTCCTACACATTTCGTCATAGCTTCAAGTGTATTTCCTAACATAAACTAGTTGACTTATTCATATGATTTGCAAAAGCATTGATAATGAAAAGTTAGGGAAAATTGGAAGTTTACCTTGAAAGAAATTTATGTGATATCTTGTGAGATGATTTGTAATCAGTAATCAACACATTTTATATGACATAAAAAAAACCAGAAATATTCGCACGTAAGGAGGTAACTCAATTAGATTCATTATTGCAAAATTACGAATGACTATTGCATTAACTAGGCACTCACAATTCTATGAAAGTCAACTCCTAACGACCCAATTAAGCTTTCTTTCTTGTAAAGAGTGCAATTATGACGTACATGTCATCAAACGATTCAACGAAATTCCATACCTCTCCAACAGAAAATTATGTAACTTCTATGTCAACCTAACAGTAGCATATGACCACATAAAGAGAAATTTCCTCTTCTCGTTCATTAAGGATCGTCCTCTAAGCTCTGGCTCTGTTGAATTCATGGATCTGCTAGAGGAACTATATCGGTCAACAAATTTGCATATGTTGGCTGAAGAGCTAAATACTGAATCAATTCATACCTCAGTAAGAATAAGACAATGAGAAATGAGAGTTCTAATCTATTTAAACTTTTACTAGACTATTCCCTGCCCATATACAAGTACAGATGTGAAGAGACGGACACTGATCCTTTAAGAATCCCATGAAGCAACACAAACAAATTTACTATTAGCAAATAGCTTTTTTGTGTTCTTTCCCAAATGCAACGTTCTGGTAATTAGTTGGGGTGATGTTGATGACATAGGTATTAAATGCTGGGATAAGAATTATCTTGAACAAAAAACCTACAGAAAATTCCCAGAAATAGGACTGAAGAACAATCTTTTGAAAACAAAACTATAATATGGAATTGAAATGAAAGCAGCGAAGACAAATGCTCTGAATCTGTCATAAAAATTCAAGATGTGGAAATGGTAACGTTTGTAAGTAGTAAGCACTTCGAATACCTCAGTGTTTGGAGCAGATGTAACAAATTTAGTAGGGAAGATAAGGAAAAGGCAGCGAGAGAGGTAACACTGTAAACTGCTACAAAACCATACACTTCACCCAAAATTCCAGCCGTCCTGGCTAAAACGATAAATTACATCCTAGTCCTGGGTAACACAGTAAAGTACATCCAACAGCAAGGCCTCTGATCAGGACGTTTTGAGGATCATCGAACTACCTCTTAATCGCCGGTGTTTCCAGGTTCACTCTGAACAGGGTGGTATCATTTGTTAGGATCCCAGATATTACATCCCCAAAGGGATCAAAACACTGTGAAAGTATAAAAAACGGTTTTAATACCAGCAATAATTTCTTGAAATATTTTTACCAGCAATACATTTAAAAAAATATATATTACCAGCAATAAAAATTTTGTCGGCATGAAATATGCCGTAAAATAAAGGAAAACAAAACAAAATTACAGTCATGTTCATAAAAAAGATTATTGAAATTGAGATATAATGGGATGTCATATATGGTTCTGAAGCCTTTCATAAATTTAAACTCTCTGCCGTTTACACACGTTTTCTCAGATGAATGGTTAGAAATTACCTGGTCCTAATTAATCCTGTTGATTGTCGCTGCAGAATCACCAATAAAGAACTGTACCAAATAATAGGAACCACATCATTTGAGGTCTTTCAACAGCAAAAACTACTGAATATCATATAACAACAACAGAAAATAATGACATAATCATTATATGTTCTTCTACAGTACTTTAATCAAAAGGTTAGGAAGGAAACGCACATTAGTAATGGACAGGCTGATGACTGTTAATGTACTTGTGACATATCTTCGTGAAAAACTGTTTTAAGACAAAAGCTTTATAAATTTCAGTCTATAGAAGCACTGGCTGCTCGGTTAAAGAAAGCAGAATATTTCCATATAAGGAAACGGCTAATCTTACCCTTACCATAGGTAAAGGTAATGGTCACCAGCAGAAGGTCAGAGGATAATTGGGCGAAACGTCTGGTCAATAATCATGTCTATAGAATAGTACATGTCATTGTCGACTTACGACCTATGTGACTTACGACTCTTTGACTTGAAGACCACGAATGAGAATTGGTAAATCTGGCTGCGCAGTCAGGATTGATGTTGGCTGCCCCAGCTGACGACATAGACGATCCATAACCAAGTTTCAGCGGCTCATAAGATTGGTATTTGTATGTATGTTGGTGTGTGTTCCATCTGAAATGTTTTCATTTTTTGCACATGTCCAGAGAGTTCATACAGATACAAATTAATAGAAAGAAAACGAATAATTCCGTTATTATTTACTTTTTTTCGTATTTCCCCAATGAAACATAACGCAGTGCACATGTTAGTACTCTGTATGTTTATTCCATCAAGTCGTTCCTTGCAGAGTGAAAACAGATTCTCTATTGGATATAAATCAGCTGAGTTACACGTCCAGTCTATAATAATTTGATTTGCTCACTGGTAAAGCTTGCCAGTGTGTTCGTGCAGCGTTACAATTTTTTACGCATCCTTGGAGTAACGTCCACCACAACCAATGGTCATAGGACAACTAATCGACAGTCGAGACAATAGTGACTTGGCGTGATAAAAATCTGATGTAATCACGAATGACACAATATTTTTCAAGGCCAAAAAAATTTCATCATACACGCCGAAAATAGGTTAATTTTTGATTAATATATTAATTTTCGATTTATAGATTAATTTTTAAAGGAATTGATCACATCCTTGTTTGACTAACATATAATTAAAAACAAAATGGGTGACATTACTCACATGCCACTCTAGTGCAAGGTGAAATGTTCTAATTATGCCATTTATAATAGGCTGATTTTATTGTTTCTACTGCGATTTGGTATGGAAAACTATTTAGTTTATTTTGAATAACCTTTTCAACCCTTTTTGACATTGACTTGATTAGCTTCTGGCAAATCTCATCTCCAAGCATTGAATTCCATTCGGATATGAAATTCACAATCAAATCCTCTTTGTTGCTCAACTGCTTCCTCGAGAGCCTGTACTTTATAATGCTTCATAAGTTTTCTATGGGGTTGAGGTCAGGAGATTAGGGCGGCCATGTCATAACACTCATCTGCTTCTCATCAAAGTATTCCTTCATCAATTTTGATTTGTGACAGGGCGTATTATCCTGCATAAAAATGAGCTTGGTGGGGTCGATATGCACCCTTGCAGCAGAAGGGAGCAGACAAAACTCTAAAATTCTCATGTACTGCTCGCTCCTGAGGGTCTTTTCAATAGGTTTTAAGAAACCAGTTCCATGAAAAGAAAAGCATCCCCAGAACATTATACTGAACGGATGCTTGACAATACTTACTGCTAAATTCAAAGAGCTTTCAAAGCTTCTTCTTCGGATTTTAGATCGCTTATCCTTTGAATTTAGCTCAACTTTCGTTTAATCGGGAAAGAGAACATTCTTCCAGTCTTCTAGGGTGAAAGGTTTGTAATAGTGAGCCCATTCAAGTCTCATGGCTTTGTTGGCTTTACTTATTAGCGGCTTAAACCTTCGTGTACAATATTTGTAGCCTCGTTCTAACAGCCACCGACGGATTGTTGAAGAGGCAAGGCTAACACCTTGATCTTCGCTTAGACTGGCTGCAATTTCTTGGCTAGTTATAGTCCTATTCTTCGCAACTTCTCTCTTGATTACCCTGCCAGTTCTATCATCAATCTTTTTCTTTCGTCCCCCTTGTTTCCTTCCTTGGAGCAGGAGTGGCATCATTATGTGCCCTAAGAACTCGAGAGACAGTTGATTGCGAAGTTATAGCAATTTCTGCAATTTCTCTCGTAGACTTGCCTCCTTTTGCGAGGGCAATAATAGATGCCTTAAGTGGTTCTGAGTGGCTATTTCAAGTTGTTTTTATACTGTATGAGGCTTTCTGGAATATTCTGGAATACTCTAGACTTAATTTAAGCTGTTCTAGAATATTGTTCTGAGTGCATAATAAAATATTTTGTCAAAAGCTCTTTAAATTTACCAGTGTAATCATTAGAATGCGATATCTGAGTCACTTTTTTTGTACAAATTTTTTTCCTGAATCACAAATTTCAGATTCAGTATTGTTAATACTTTTTCTCTGGCTCTTCTCTGGATATTTTTCCTTCTGCTACACTCACTATTATTTTTTCTTTTTTTTTCTTTTCCCTCCTCTCCCATATTTATTCCAATTCTCTTTCTTCACCTCATTTCCATCATCATCATTTACATCATCAACATCAGCAACAGCAAAAACAAAAAGATCACCACATCAGCTTCTTATTACCTCATTCTTTTTCTCACCCTCCTACACATTATTTTGTCTTGTTGTTTTTCTTCTTGTTCATCATCTTCTTCCTCTTCTTCTTCTTCTTCTTTTACAATTCCTCATCTTCTCTTCCTAAATCATCATCATCAACAACATCCGCAACAAATATAGCAACACCATTTTATTGTATCGTCTTTTTCTACTCCCCATTCTTTCATCTTCTTATAATACACATCATCTCCATTCTTCATTATTATTATTATCATTATTATTATTAGTGATATTATTATTATTGTTATTATTATTATTATTATTATTATTATCGGCAGCAGAAACAGCTTTCTTTCTCCTACTCATCCTCTTCCTCCTTCTCCTTCTTCTTCTTCGTCATTTTCACCATACTAATTAACACCATTGTCACCTCTCTCAACATTATCATCATAAGTAGCAGCGGTAACAGTATCTTATTTCAATCTTGTTTCTCATGCTTCTTCTTCTTCTTCTTCTTCTTCTTCTTCTCCCTTCTCCTTTTGTTCTTTCCGCTTCTCCTCTTACTCTTTTATCTTTCTTTTCCCCTCCTACATCGGCTTCTTCCTACACGTATTTTATTACGTTTTATTCTTTACGATTTCATTTAAATTTCAGGCAATTTTTAAGCGAATAATGTAAGATGGTTTTAGTTAAAATGCAGCGATTTATTTTTAAGTGATATTACAAAAAGATAAACATCATTTTTCGCTTTTATTTCTTCAATAGCATTTCAAATCTTTTACAGAATATGTTTAATTTTTCTTTGCTTCAAATTGGCAGACGAAAATGTGCGAAGTTTTGTTTATCTTACGAACAATTTCTTTTTTTTACGACAATTTTTTAACGTCCTTGCATGATAAAATTCTTAAATAAAGAATCACGTCATTTTTAGCTTATAAAATGATGTTTGATACTTAACGTTTTCTTGACAGATACAAAAAGAATTTTAAAATTTATTCCATAATTTTCTCGTATATTTTTTGTTCTTTTTTCAGAAACATATTAACATGCTTACAGATAAATAATACCAAAATTATACATGTATATATTCTAGTAGAACTACCTAATGTGGCGCCAGCTTTGTTTTTGATAATAACATATTTGAGGAATAAGATGTACATGTAGGTTAGTGGCTATACGCCAGAACAAATTTCCGATCGATTCCGCTTCCTGGTCCTGGGAAAGATTCGAACCCATCTTCCTAGTATGGATCAAATAACAGGACAGCTTCATCTGTTTGTTTTGAGTGTCAACCAGTCTAAGTGAAACTCTTTATTGAAAGACAGTTTGAAGAAAATGTGTTAAGATCTCTTTCTCAAGATACGTCAATGCTGTTTTATCTACAGTAAAAGCGAAGGCCTTACTACAGCACTGAGTTTCGGGCAAGTTAAGTGACAACATGAGCAATGTGCAAATATATAATTTTACAATTGTTGTTGTAGACTTAAGTAAAAGCAAAGAAACAAACGAAACATTGAAATCTGAGATAAAAATATTTCATGATTTTTCTGTCTCAATGTCAAGCGATATATTTCCAACAGCCCTTATAAACTCAAAGTTTGTGAGTAGGGGTCACGAATACCCCGACTGCATCATACAGAGAGATACGATCGAGACAAAAAGGAGCCACCGGTTCGCAATTACTTTGTCTACGTTTTTGTTTTACTTTCGTGCAAACAGTACATCTATGTCTATCGTCTTGATTCTCGTGTGAACCATATATATATATGTACCTTTTTACTTCTTTTGCAAACCGGATCTAGGTCAAATTTTTTTACACTCGTGCAAATCAAACCTAGTCATTGTTTTTGATCCTCGTGTAAGGCAAACCTATGCAAATCATATACATATAATAATAATCGACTCTCCCGTCGAGATTCAACGTATGAGGGTCAAGCAGACCAGTTTCCAGGAAACCGACAGCCCGACACCGGCACAGGAGTTTTGATTATAGTGGTGAAGGCCTCGTGCAGGACCATCCACACTTTTTGAAGGGACGAATACAGAGACCTGGCGCACCGAGTGCCACAAGGTTCCCAAACGACCCTCCGCAGGTTTTGAAATCAGAGTTGTTCTTCTCCTAGACCAGTTGTCATCCAAGGCTATAGAACCCTGTCTGTCCTGCTATTTTACCCATACCTGGAGGGAGAGGAAGAGGACACATACCTTTCCCAAGGGTATTAGCACGTAAGTTAATGTAATGGATTCGACAGGAATTCGGACTGCGATTCCTCAATCCAAGTCGCTATACATTACTCCACCACGCCTCCTATATATATATATATATATATATATATATATATATATATATATATATATATATATATATATCTTGCTGTTCTTTGTCGAAATAACAAATTGTGGCAATTATGTGTAAAATGTTGATAAGCTAAAAAAAAAAAAAAAAAACCGTATAAATATGGCTAAAAAAAGCCGAATATTTAAAAATAGCTGCTACTTTATTCACGATTTTAGACTTTAAACGTCTGCTGGATTTGAAATTAGAAAATTCCAAGTAGAACGCTGTTTTTTATTTATTAGTTCGTATACAGCGTTTTGCATCTATAGTTTTTCGATAAAGATTACTTTTTTTGCCAAAATGCAACGCGCTTTCCTTAAACTAGAGTTTATTCACTCATTCTGATCTGAAAACAACCTAATATAAAAAGGTAAAATTCGTAGCCTGAATTGATTTGTCACAATTGATTTATCTATCTATCTATCTATCTATCTATCTATCTATAAATGTATATATTTATTTATTATAATTTTATTATATAGACAAACCATTTTAATCACTACAAAGATGCAACTTCGTTTCAGTGCATTTCAACTGCATTTCAACGCGTGAGAATCGAAAATGGTTATGAGCAATCCTGCTTGTAGACGAGCCGTATGTGTAACGTTTTTCCATTGTAACCTTTTTCTAACGTAACCTTTTTTTAACGTAACTTTTTTCCATTGGTTTGAGAAGAAAAAATTACATAAAGCAAAAAAGGTGACGCAGTGACTTTTTATAGTAAACCAAAAATAACATTCCTAATTACTACTAAAACTATCGCTAGAATTTCACCTAATCCAACGTATTCCCTATTTCCACCTTTCCTCTTCTACCTCTTACTCTTAAGGCGCTTGTGAGATGATGTGCCTAAACTTTTCACCGGTGTTTATCGGGAAGAAAAAATCTACACAGACCAGTCAACATTTAACACCCCATCCATTCTTCACTAAACTGCTGTCAACAAGCACAATTGTTTCACTACGGCCCCTTTTTTGCTTTATGTATATTTTTTCTTCTCTAACTAATGGAAAAAGGAGCTTGCCTACAATCAGGATTCTCAACCGTCGAAGTGGAGTTAAAATGCATTGAAACGAAGTTGCATCTTTGTAGTGAGTAAAATGGTTTTGCCTATATGATAAAATTATAATAGATAAATAATTATCGCTCTACTATCGATATCGAGCCCCCTTTTGGATTAATGTTGTAAACGTTGGAATTTATATATTACTTTCGTCCTCATCGCATCGGATATATATATATATATATATATATATATATATATATATATATATATGTGTGTGTGTGAAAAGTTCTTAAAATAATGCTGAAACATGAGAACTCTTATGTAGTGATGGAATCATATTTTTAATAAATAATTATATATATATATGTGTATGTTAAAATGATACTGTTAACTCTTGACTTTAAATAAGCAAATAAAATAAATAAATAAACAATACTAAATAAAATAAAATATAAATTAATAATCATTAATACAAAATAATAAAAAAAAAACATATTAATTCAATTTCGTTTAATATGCTGAAAAATAATGGCACTAATCGACTTCCATGGTTTATCTTTTTTTTTTACTCACTAAGATTTGAGAATATTATCGAACATTCTCTAAATTAAGATTTAAACACCTAACGATATTTTTCTTCGCATTACTTTAGAAGGAAATGACTTCTCCGGCTGTCAAACATTAAAAAGTCGTTTGTGAATATTTCCAATATTGCAATGATTTTACTTTCGGGAAGTTGAAGTTAGAGGCAAGGGAGTGAGAACAGCACCCTTATGAAAATTAATTGAAAAAAAAAACTAATAATCCCGTTATTATTTTCTTTTTCATATTTTTCAATGAAACATGACCCAGTGCACATGTTAGTACTCGGTATGTTTGCCTTAATTTTTAGAAGCTATCCCATGTGATTTTGGCATGGAATCCACTAATTTGGAATAGTACTAATTGATTTTGGGTTTAGAGTATCAAAAAATTATAATGACCGTCAATTACTTCTCTTCCGTCATACAGTCCGTTACAATTATTCCTTGAAGTAACGTCCATTGCAGACAATTGCTCTAGGACAACTAATCGACAGTCGAGACAATAGCGACTGAGTGTCATAAAAATCAGATGCAATCACGGATGACGCAATATTTTTCAAGGCCAAACAAATTTCATCATACACCTCGGAAATAGATTCATATTACTGCACACCACTGCAAATGACCTTATCTGAGAAAAAAACTCGATTATGCCATGTCACTCCAGTGGGTTTAAAACTGACTGTATTGTGAAAGAAAGGAAACTAAAGCGGTTGCTTCAATTAATTTGAACAAGGGTGTATCTAAACCCTTAGATAAAATGAAGAGTTCAGTTCAAAATTCCCTAGTAGTAGGTAACAGGGATTGACATAAACCTAATGAAGGTCGAAGAGCAAAACGACAGAAACGTGATAAGATAATCTGTAATTAAAGAGCGTGAATATCTGACTTTCTCAGTCTTTTTGTGGGTTGGATTTGGCTACACATATTATGGCCCGCGGCATACACCTCAAACATTAACGTTTGTATTCCAATATGCCTGATATTATCTTATTCTATCCCCGTATCTAAGAAAGTTGCGCATGTCTGTTTGAAATTGGTCATAAGTGAGAATCTTTGGTACTCTTTCATCATTCATCCTAACATGGCCAGTTCATCTCAATTTAGAATGTATCAAGATGGCCTCTATCCTGTGTATATCACATTTATCAAACAAATGCTCATTTGAAAGATTATGACTGAGCGTGGAATTAATTGATTTGAACACTGGCTTCGGCATATCGAATGGCCTTCCAAACAAGATTTACAATTGACAGTTTCTTAAATAAATATATGTTCGCCTGAACAAGCTAAAAGCCTACATCATTAACCTGTAAACATATCAAAATGACGAATTTATTTCCTATTCTCTTTTTTTCGCACTATACTTTAATAATCTGGTTTTTAAAGAATCATTTCAGAAATTTTCTCTTAAGCAGTGCACACAGGTTTGTCACAACGGAATTAAAAATCAGCCAATCATTGTTTTTGCTGTAAATCTGAAGCGAATTTAATTAATGTCGCGCTTATATTGACGCGAAAGAAAGAAAAAAAAAACGCGCCAATTCTGCGGCTATTTGGAAAGCTAATTTGCTGTTTAGAAGAGACGATATCATTGAAATTAGTGCCCAATGTCGCCCGTTATGTAAATTATTTTTCACTTGCATCTCGTAAAAAGGCTTATTACGGAAATGGCTTTCGCCTCGGCCTCTGCTCGTTTTCATTAACCCCTAATAGCGACTTTAGTTCAATGTTAAGCGAGCATGAATTTACATCAGTGATTTGACAAATCTAAACAGGTTTCTGCATTTTACCACGTGAATTTATTAATGGCTTCTGTCTTGGATTATATTATCGATTTCTTTAGAAATAATCGATATATTTTCATCTATATTATTCCTAATCTGACAGTTGCATTATGCTTCCTTTCTTTCGTTCATTTTCATTCTTTAACTTTATTTATCTTGTCATAATTTCTTTCATTTCACTTTGATCTTTTTCCTTTTTGATGGCTTCTTTTTTATTCATTACTTTCTTTCTTCTTTTTTCTTTCATTCTTTTTTCTTTCTTTTTTATTTTCTTCTTTTTTCATGTTTTTCTTTCTTTGTTTTTCTTTGTCTCTTTTTCTTCTATTCTTTTTCTTTCATTCTTTTTCTTTTTCTCTTTTTCTTCCGTTTTATTTCATATTTTCTTTCTTTTTTCTTTCATTCTTTTTTCTTTATTTATTTTTTCTTTTTCTCTTTTTTCTTTCTTTATTCTTTTATTTTTTATTCTTTCTTCTTTCTTCCTTTTCGTTTCATTTTTCTTTTTCTTCATTCTTTTTCTTTCAAGCGTTTTCTTTCTTTCTTTTTTTCTTTTTATTTCATGTTTTTCTTTCTTTTGTCTTTCGTTCTTTTTTCTTTTTCTTTCTTTTTCTTTCATTTTTTTATCTCTTGTTCTTTTATGTTTTTTCTTTCATTCTTTTTCTCTCATTCTTTTTCCTTTCATTCTTTTACTTTTTTTTCTATTTTCTTTTACTCGTTTTTCTTTCATTCTTTTTATTTGTGTTTCCCTTTCGAATTCATTCATGTGTTCATTTTTTTCAACTTTAATTTCTTGAGTTCTTTCTTTTTTTTAATTCTTTTCAGTGTTTTCTTTATTTAATTCAGTTCCTTTTTCATTTTGGCTGTCTTTTTTAAATTTTATCTTCTTTCCAACCGGATTTCTTTCTTTCTTTCTTTCTTTATTTCTTGCATGCTTGTTTTCTAATTTCTTTCTACCTGTATTATCTAATTTCTAATTCACTTGTTTATTTCTTTGTTTCTAATTTCTTAATTACATAAAATTGTATTATTCCCATAAACATATTGGGTCAATAAATATGTGTATCATATTTATCGTACACCTGTCATGAGTGCAATTATTTACATTTTATCAGTTCATTGAAGGGGAAAAAACTTTTAAATATCATTGCAGTTAAATCTTGCATTTAAGTGAGAGCATTTATAAGCAATCGTCACATGCATTAACAGGATTAACTTTCTGCAATTTATGTTTCAGAACTTACAATCAAATAAAAATACTATGTTCAAAATTCATGGCCTATGAATTTTGTAACAAAAAGAAATGTCTTCCAAATCTGATTGTAAAAAAAAGGAAAAAAAAAGAATACCACCATTAATTTAGGAAGGCACTGGAATAAATGTAACCAGAACCAATAACTTCTTTTGCTATATCTTGTAGAGAGACTATATAAGAAAATGCGTCTTCATGAAACTATTTTTATAATGGATCCTCATCTCACTTAGATATTTGAAAATGAATATATAGATCATGTCTCATTCTGAAAGAATGTAATATTGTCAGATTAGACAATATCTAGAACTTTTGGATAATAACGACGAGGGATATTTCGAAGACGTCAAAGTAAGGATACCAATCGAAGATTTCAAGGTAAGGATACCAATCGAAGACGTCAAGGTAAGGATACCAATCGAAGATTTCAAGGTAAAGTTACCAATCGAAGACGTCAAGGTAAGGATACCAATCGAAGATTTCAAGGTAAGGATACCAATCGAAGACGTCATGGTAAGGATACCAAAATAAGATGTCAAGGTTAGGATACGAATCGAAGACTTCAAGGTAAGGATACCAATCGAAGATTTCAAGGTAAGGATACCAATCGAAGACTTCAAGGTAAGGATACCAATCGAAGATGTCAAGGTAAAGATACCAATCGAAGACGTCATGGTAAGGATACAAATCGAAGACGTCATGGTAAGGATACCAATGGAAGATGTCAAGGTAAGGATACCAATGGAAGATGTCAAGGTATGGATACCAATCGAAGACTTCAAGGTAAGGACCCAATCGAAGATGTCAAGGTAAGGATACCAATCGAAGACTTCAAGGTAAAGATACCAATCGAAGATGTCAAGGTATGGATACCAATCGAAGATTTCAAGTTAAGGATGCCAATCGAAGACGTCAAGGTAAGGATGCCAATCGAAGATGTCAAGGTAAGGATACCAATCGAAGACTTCAAGGTAAGGATACCAATCGAAGACGTCAAGGTAAAGATACCAATCGAAGACGTCAAGGTAAGGATACCAATCGAAGACTTCAAGGTAAGGATACCAATCGAAGACGTCAAGGTAAAGATACCAATCGAAGACGTCAAGGTAAGGATACCAATCGAAGACTTCAAGGTAAGGATACCAATCGAAGACTTCAAGGTAAGGATACCAATCGAAGACGTCAAGGTAAAGATACCAATCGAAGACGTCAAGGTAAGGATACCAATCGAAGATTTCAAGGTAAAGATACCAATCGAAGATGTCAAGGTATGGATGACAATCGAAGCAAACCGCCAACATTCCCTCTGTATTACATAGGTAAGAAGCAAGTTCCATTCAAACATCTTATTCCCCTAAACTACTGCTTTATGGAACAGATTTCTCAGAGGATGTTTCCTGTTCAATTATTGAGTCTACCGTTATATTCCCCTCCTATCCATATAAACTACCCTTCTCGCAACTTTCTATATTGAGTTTCTCTCGAGCCTTGTTCAGGGTGAACCTTAATGTCAAAACAACAACAGAATAACAACAACGACAAGAATAATGCGGATGAGGATGAAGAGGTGGAGGCCTGCGACTAGATTGAAGATGATGATGATGATAATGATAATGAAGATAGTTTTTAGACGAATGGTGAAGAAATCTTTTTAAAAGAGTTGTGTTATTTATTTTGTTAGGGAAATGTCGAGTTTAACGGTAGAAAACGTTTATTTATTTCTTACAAGGATTTTCGCCATGTAAAGGCCGAGGGTCGCTTGAAGTAAAGGGGTACAGAATAAGAAACATGCGTTATGTGGATATGTGTAAACGATGAGAGTTAAACCGTGACCTGAACAGATTAACTGTGTCGTGATTAAAGAAGCTTCCTCTTTGGAGTCTGTTCCACAAAGCAGCTGTTCGTACATATATATTTATATATATACACTGCGTGCCAAATTATTATCGAGATAACTTTTTTCTAATGTATCAAAAACCGTCCAATTAATTCAACACGGACCTGCGCAATCATTGAAATTTTCGTATTGATCTGCGCAATATAAACAAACTGACGCCATATTTGTTATCAGCACGGTGATTTGAGAGTGCCAAATTATTAGAAAGATTTAGTAAAATTCCGAGAATTGAGCAAACAAAACGTTTATTAATGTTGCACGTGAATGTTTTTGATCAAAAGAACCTAATAAATAAGATAATCAAACAAATAATAACAGATACAAACAAAGGCACAGTTTTAAACAAATTAATAGGGAATGTGCGTTCCCTGTTTTGAAATTACTTGAAGTAGTCGACGATCCATAGAATTTGTTAATTGCAGGATGTCATCCGCTGTAATGCCGCGAGATATGTCAAGAAATGCTTCCCACAACTCAGCGTTGCTCCTGAATTATCGTCCGTTGGCGTACAGTCTTCACTTCATGATGCTCCAAAAGTTTTCGATTGAGTTCAAATCCGGAGAATTTGCTGGCCAGTTCATTTTTCGAGATCCATCGAAGCCTAACTGTTTCAAATATTCAGTAGTCTTGTGAGCAGCATGTGAGGGAGCATTATCTTGCATAAAAACAATTGAAGGTAACTCTTTGCCTTTTCATCCAAAGTTCAAGATGCTCCTTCATAAACGCTATGTATGCATCAGCAGTCATTTTAACGCCACCTGGTATTCTCCCTGGGCCCACTAATTTTTTTCCAATAATACCACTCCAGATCATTATGCCTCCACTGCCTTGTTGGCGTCTCAAACGCTGATGATGATTCTGTCCGTTCATTACCCAGCCTTTGCACCATCTATCTGGCCCATCAAGTGTTGCTCGAGTTTCGTCTGCGAACAAAACTTTAGAGAAGTCAATCTTCATATTGTCCTCGGCCCATTTCAATCGATTTTGAATGTGATTTCTCCTCAACGGAGGCTTCGATACAGGTTTGACTGTTGCTGCTATTTCCCTCAGATACCGACACGGAGTACTTTTAGACACAGTAGGGTCCCCAATGCGACTGAAAAGCTCTTCACTGGTAAGTCCAGGGTCTTTTGTGGTCTCTCGTTTAAGTCGTGATATAAGAAGACGTGAAATAACCATCGGCTTGCCTTTATCTGCCCTTTTGCGTGCTTGTGTAGGGTCAGCGGTGAACGTTTTCACTGTTTGATGACACCTCCCTATCATTTTAGAAATTTCTAGAGTAGATTTACCTTTTGAGAGTTCTGAGGCGTTAGTTTTCTTTTCAGCATCACTTAAACTGCTTTTACGGCCAATCTATTCACTAAATTCTTACACTTTTCTAATAATTTGGCACGCTCAGATCACCGTGCTGATAACAAATAGGGCACCAGTTTGTTTACATTGCGCAGATGAAAATTTCAGGGCTAGCGCAGGTAAGTGTTGCCAACATTGTGTGAAAATTCTGTGTGAATTTATTGGACGGTTTTTTTAAAATATTAGAAAAAAAAGTTATCTCGATAATAATTTGGCACGCAGTATATATATATATATATATATATATATATATATATATATATATATATATATATATATATATGAGTTGGGATCAAATAGAGATTAAATATAGATAGGAATCCGACATAATGACAAGATTAATAATAAATAGAAATCGTTTACCTGTCTAAAATGAAGAAAGAATGTATATTAAAAGAGGAAGTGGAAATTAAACATGATAGATTGATAAACATTTATTATCATTTATATATATATACATATATATATATATATATATAGTAATGGTAAAATAAATATAGATATATAAAAATATTAAAACTGATCCACAAAAGTGAGCTCGATGTATTTTATTTATACAGAGAAATATGAATGAATACTCCCCACCCACTCAAAAAAAATTACCTCGTGTGGGAAATAGAGTATTTCGGCAGACGATAAAAGGGGCGTCTGTTTTTTCAACCCAGATTCATTCAAACTTCGGGTTGAAGAGACAGTCGGCCAATTTCATCGTCTGCTAAAATAGATTATTCCCCACATGAATTAAAAATGTATTTTTGTTTATTCATTCATATATATATATATATATATATATATATATATATATATGTGTTGTGTGTGTATGCGTTTGTGTGTGCGCGCGTGTGTGTATCTATCTATCTATCTATCTATCTATCTATCTATCTATCTATCTATCTATCTATCCACACACACACACACACATATATATATATATATATATATATATATATATATATATATATAGTACGAGGTAGAAAATGGACGCTACCATATTAATGATGATGAACAAAATATTAAACCTATTCCATTTGTATTGACATTTCAGATTCCTAAGCCTTGTTCGAACTTCGAGAAAGATCAAGTCGCCGTTTTTTCAGCGAATAGATCGGTAGTTGATAAGATTAATCAAAGTGAGTCATGTGTCCGTAAGTTAATCAAAAAGAGAAATTAAACTGAAACATTTAATAGACGTAGCGCATCTGGCCGTCCTCTAAAAACTATTGACAGGGAAGATAAAAACTTGGTTCGTCAATGCAAGAAAGATGGTTTCGTAACAGCAGAAGATGTTTCCAAAGTTGGCTAGTTTGGCGGTTTCTTCAAGAATAGTAAGACGCTGGCTTAATGCAAATGGCATTGTTTCCAAATACATATAAAAGAAACCTTTCGTACACTGGACTAAATCTGATTGGGAAGTTGTTATGTGTTTGAATGACGAGAGCTACTTTACTCATATATATGAAGGATGAATACTTGTTTGGTGTACGTCCGGTGAAACGAAGACTCCAGTGACTACCGAGGGCAGTGTTAAACACGATAAAAAAATCATCGTTTGGGGGACATTCTCGGCAGCAGGGTTTGGTAATTTGTACAAAATCAAGGGAATCATGGACCAGCATCAATACCACAATGTTCTTTTTTAGCAAATGTGGCTTTCTGCTAAAGAATATTTTGCTCAAGTTCAACACTTCACGTTGCAACTCGATAACGAGACCCTAAGAAAACTGTCTTAAACAATGAACGTTATCTAGAAAAAAAGCGTGATGAGGGTAAACTGCAACTTTTACAGTGGCCTAGTCAAAGACCTGAACTTAACCCAAATGAAATCCTTTGGGTGATCATGGACAAGCGTGCCCGGAAGAGGAAAGTTAACATGAACTTTAAAGTTGAACTTTTTAAATATTTTTTAACCATATTTTAAAGTAAACATTATACAATGTCTAAAAATTACTGTGAATTCATTTAATTTCATAGTTTAAAAAATTTCAAACAGTTTACGCATTAAAATAATATTTTATTAGTACATTATTTACATTATTCGGACTATTGTCCTTGTCTTTGTCGCCATATTTATTACAACGTTTCGGCCGTTATTAACCAACGACTTTATCGACTGTGTCATGTGTCCTTGAGACATTAGGTTTATAATACCCAGAAATTCATACACGATGTCCTCAAAGACACATGACACAGTGGATAAAGGCGTTGGTTCGATCAAGTGACAGGACCCAAAGTGTGTGAGTTCAATACCGGATACGTATCACAAACACATAAAAATATGTAACCCAGTATTTATATTCACTCATATATATGCATGAATATTTCTTTAATTTATACCACTAACCTAAGCACTCACACGCAAATATACGAACGCAAGCATCCACCCTTCTCTATGTGTGTATATATATATATATAGAGAGAGAGAGAGAGAGGGAGAGAGAAATAGATAGATAGATAGATAGATAAGGAAAATCTCAGATAGATAATGAAGAGTCTCAGATAGATAGATAGATTTTATCATTCGATGGAGTCACAGATAAGAAATCTATTTATATGATAAAGTAAGAATGTCTTTCTCAAGTTTGGGACGCACACGTTGCTACTTGCCGTTCACTTAATTCTTGAATGCATTATATTTTGCACAATCATTCTTCGAGTCGACCACTCTACCCTCCTCACACTCTCAGGACTGAATCTCCTCACGAATTAACTTCCTTGTCAAAATAACGCTCCAATAATCTTAACTAATCATCATGAAAATAAAAATAAATATAATAAAACATTGAAATATATGCAATATCCTCGGCGGACGTTTAGACAAATACTTACCAGATGCTTTATTCTATACATGTGTAGGTATTTTAATTTATAACGGATTTTTTTCATTGTCAGCCTCCATATATATCGCTTTATATATTATATATATATATATATATATATATATATATATATATATATATATATATATATATATATGAGTGTGTGTGTGTGTGTGTGTCTGTGTTTGTTGGTGTGTGTGTGTTGGTGGGTGGGTGTGAGCTTGTGAGAATGTTTGCCTCTCTCTCTCTCTCTATATCTATATATATATATATATATATATATATATTTCTGATTAAAAATGACAATAGGAAAAACTGCTAATTGCTGACGCGTTTCGTCCAATGTGGACTTTATCAAAGCAAAATACGAAAATATATTAATATAATATAATATAATAAATATAATAATATAACAAATATAATAAAATAATAAAATCGTATTCTGCTTTGATAAAGTCCACATTGACGAAATGCTCATTTAGCAGTTTCATTATTTTTATTTATAATTATCTTCTCTACTGGTTAAATCGGAGAGATTTTCATATATATATATATATATATATATATATATATATATATATATATATATATATATATATAAAAAAAAGTTCAAACACTAATATTCCATGGTTATAATTTATTACATTGGAATCGGAAAATATAACCCCGGGTATAAAAAGCAAAGTTTTAGTGAGAGTGTATGTGTGGGAGTGGGAAACAAGTGTGAGAGGGAAATGTATAAAAGCTTTAGAGTGGGGTAACAGAAGAAAGAAAAACAGGAAGGCCTAAAGGTGAAGGTGGGGATTAAAATTTAACAGAGAGGAGTTAAGAGTTTAAATGAGTGAAATACAGATAAATATGAATTATTTTTCGAGGTATAATTAGCTACCGAATCCCTGATCTAAAGTAAAATTAAAAAAAGACACCGAAACGTGTGGATACATATTTGGTGACACTACGCACAATAAAAAAACGATTGGATCTAAATTAAAATCCAAAGATGATATATATATATATATATATATATATATATATATATATATATATATATATATATATATATATATATATATATATAGTATATTTATGGGATAAAGTGCTCAATATCAGAGATAGAGCGTGGTTTGTCTATTTATTTACGTGGATGAATTTAGGTGAATTTATTTGTATATTTTCTATTTTGTCTAACCAATCCCAAATTAAAAAAACTGTTCCCGCCAAAAAAATAATAGTTAGAATGAACTACAACAACCAACCCCAAAATTGAACAAATAGCTTTAATAAAATTCTCAAACCAAAACAAAACTGTTAAATACGTGATATAAACAAATTTTTACTACGTTAATAAATAAATAAAGAAAGAAAAAATAAAAATAAAAAATAAAAACGACAATATAATTTGACCCAAATAAATAAACAAATCGACTTCCGGTAAAAATAACCGCCATAATAGAATACCCACAATGCACCACGAACCCGTATATATATAAATAGCCGAGAAAAATAACAGCATATGTGGCCTGACGATTGCATATAGCATGAAACAGACTGTTGCCTCTCAGTGTTGACTTCTATGTTCACTTTTATATATATATATATATATATATATATATATATATATATATATATATATATATATATATATATATACCTTCATGGGAAATATTATAAGTCAACTAAATAAAATGATTATACATGTTTATATTATTAGGAAGAAAGATTTTATGTACAGTGCTTGTGAACGTTAAGGGTTGTAAAATTAGTCGTTGCGTTTTCTTACGTCAATATACACCGCGTTAAGTACATTGATGTAGAAAAAATTCCATGCATACATATTGGGCCAATGAATGATCTGAGACAATAAATTCATGATAATAAGTAATTTGCTAAGATGGACTTATTCCTCCTTGTTAAAATGATTGTAAAGTTCTTTAGCAAGTCCTTGTAGTCGAACTTGTTTTTTTTACAGTAAAATCTTAGCTAAGATTGATGCTGGAAAAATCGTAAGACAAGTGTGATGAGGATGAAAAAGGGTTCTGAAAGTCTCAGTAGGTGATCCAAAATTAACTGTCATACAAGTGAGTGGTGAATGAAGTCTTAATAGCTTTGAGTTGATATATTACGAAGAGGATTAAACAAAAAGCAACTTCAACTAACGCATAGAAAGAAAATTCAATATTAACCAAATACATCAGAATAGAAGTTGGAAGTGGTCAAAAGAAGATCATACGTGATGCTGGAATTAGTCAAAAAGTAATTTTTACTGAGAAAATCATAATAGAGTTATATATTCTAATGCAATAACATGTATAAGAAGACGAGTGTCATAAAGAAGACGTAGACATTCAAACGAAAAGATGCTGGATACATAATTATGTGGGGATGTATCAAACGCGACAGTAGAAGAAATTACTAAATGTTGAAGGAAACCTGAACTGTGGAATCTATATTAGTCTAACATCTGTTTATATTTCTCAGATGAGGTATACTAACTATTTACACTATTTACATTGTTCGAACTGTTGTCCTCATCTTTATTGCCATATTCACCTTCAACATCTGTCTCTATTTCTCAGATGAGGTATTGTAACTATTTACACTATTTACATTGTTCGGAGAGTTGTCCTCATCTTTATTACCATATTCACCTTCAACATCTGTCTATATTTCTGAGATGAATTATTGTAACTATTTAAACTATTTACATTGTTCACACTGTTGTCCTCATATTTATTGCCATATTCACCTTCAACTTCTGTCTATATTTCTGAGATGAGGTATTGTAACTATTTACACTATTTACATTGTTTGGACAGTTGTCCTCATCTTTATTGCCATATTCACCTTCAACTTCTGTCTATATTTCTGAGATGAGGTATTGTAATTATTTACACTATTTATATTGTTCACACTGTTGTCCTCATCTTTATTGCCATCTTACAAACACTTCGGCCTTTGAACACTCCGGCCTTCTACACATAGCCCTGTGGAGAAAAGCTTTGGTTTTGTTTCGAAAAATACCTTGAACCAAAAAGTTATGATTTCTATACCTGGCTACAGAATAGGTGAAAACAACCCTAAGAGTTGAGTTACTATGTTAAATTTACTGAAACTGAGATATCCAAATGCATGGCACATGAAGTTATAACAATATATCCTCATTTACTAAATAAAGGATTTGTGTCCAACGTATGTCAAATGACGAAGGCTGGATCGTACAACAGTCGAAATGTCGTAAATATGACAATAAAGATGAAGAGAAGAATCCGAAAATATATAAATAGGTATATATTATTTTATGACAGTGCAACCTTCTCTCAGCCTACAAAGTTGAAAACTTTTTCAGCATAGCGGTGCTCCTAGCCACAGCCTGCAAATACGCCAACAAATTTGGTCAAGGTAACTTTTGAAATCAGACTAGCACAACCATCTTCCGTATTTGTATCACTAGTAGCAGGTCTAAAATGTTCGTCAGCTTCATTGTAATGTTTGGCAAGAACAATTCCTGCTGATATAATCCCGTTTGCTTCTCTCCCAATAGTACCTTGGATACATTTTTGTCTGCAGTCTCATCACCAATGTATGTGTTCTCATAATCTAAGTTCTGGTCTTTTCCCTGGTTATTCTAAAGCGATTTTGATTGTTCAATTACTTTTCTCATCACGGTCTCTTCCTGATCCTAAAAAATCGTATCCAGATAATATATTCAGTTTGATTCAGTTTTATGTTTAGCAAATATTCTTTTGACCGGTGGTATCTGTAACAAACGCAGACATACCAGTAAATGTCTTTATATATCAAATCCATCTATGGCAGTGATTCACAAACTATCTCATATGGCGGACCGGCATTTCGTTTCTCAATGTGTCACGTACCTGTAATATTTCGTAGCAATACACGATATATATAATGAATATAATAAAAGTGTTTTTTTATCTTCCATTTATTTTGCAAAATATAATTCAATATCAAAAAATATATAAAGTAATAAAAAAATAAGAAGTTTATTAACACAAAAACAAAAAATTATATAACTTTAATCTTTATAATTTATTACCGGTACGTGGTCAGGACACTGACCACTGGCTACGTATCGGTAGTTGATGGTTCGGGTACCAGCACCGGTCTGCAGACCACAATTTTAAGTAGCACTGATCCATGGTATGCTGTTTATAAATTTTCAAATGCCATCGATTCTGATTTCATAAAGTATATATGCTATCTTTTTTTTTTACTATAATCATTGCGTAGTCACTTTATCTTTTCATCGGCATCCACACCATTGACTTCAAGTAGATTTCGAACAGCTCCATCGACACAATTCAAGGTCATATGCTTTGGATCAAACTGTAGTATTGTTTTAAGGTATATTACAACGGTACCGTACTCTGGGATTCCCTCTTTAGTCCAATAACTTCAAGGTCGCCTTTCTAAAAAAACGACCATGGTTAGATTGGTACCCGGGTTTGATAATCGAAAAGTGACACCTGTAACCCCGCTGTCACGCTCCTCAATTTTTCATATATATATATATATATATATATATATATATATATATATATATAAATATATTTTACGAACTTGTAGCATATAGATGAACCACGGGTTTTAAAAAAAGGAAAACGTGGGAGCCTTTCTCGGTCTTTACTCAGAAATGGAAGCAACACAATATATATAAAGATAAAGCCAAGAGAATCAACTTATCTGTCAGTCGAGTCGATATTTCCACACAAAATTCTGATTGGCCGAAGCGAGAGTTCTTATGCTACAACAATATTTTGGTCGTCCAGCAATTTTCATCGGTTCCTTTTCTTTCGGGAGTGTTCGGGGTCCACAGCATCTCGTACAGGCGTTTCATTGGGTCGGTTCAGTTTCATAGCCGTCCTTTCATATCTAGTCGACAGACTTTGCCGTCTTCTTCATTTCAGTGGACAGTCCATTTGGAATCGGGACGAGTTACCCAGCGACGTTCATCGGCCACTGGTCAGACGGAAAATGAAAATCCTTTTTTTTTTTTTTTTTGCCCTCGTGACAGTTACGTGGGTTCTCTTCGTCCTTGACCGAGTACGCAGGAACATGGGTCGCAAATCACGTGTTTGTGTGATGGCCAAAATTTCAATCAACGCTTAGTTGGGTGTGATCACGTGAATCGCAGCAGGAGATCCTGATGGTGGCTGGAATTCATTTATGGTCAACCGCATGATAGCTGCGAAATTATGGAACCAGGTCATTCTCGCGTCGGGTCGCTTCAAAGTTCACCGGTGGAAGAGTAGGTCAAGAGGAAAAGAATTTGTGAGAAGAGGAGGGTATGGCTGATGATGGAACATATTCACTCGCAAGTAGAAAGCATTGGATTTTATCCATTTTTATTTACTTATTTGTTTTTATATCTAACTAATTTTCGACTAGAATTTCATATTTTTCTTTGGAGTACATTTTAGCCTTATCCCTATGTGGTTGATGAAATCGTGGCTACGTCACAATATATATATATATATATATATATATATATATATATATATATATATATAGTTTTAACATATAGACAAAACTATTTAACTCACTACAAAGATGCAACTTGGTTTCAGTTCATTTCAACTGCATTTCGACGGGTGAGAATCGAAAATGGTTATGAAAAATCCTACTTGTAGGCAAGCCGTGTGTGTAACGTCACTTCCTTTTTTCTATTTGTTTGAGAAGAAAAATATACATAAAAAATAGGTGAGGAAGTGAAACACTAGTGCTTGTTGATAACAGTTTGGTGAAGAATGGATTGGGTGTTTAATGTTGATTGGTCTGTGGAAATTTTTTTTTTTTTTGCCGATAAACACCGGTCAAAAGTTTAGGCACATCATCTCACAAGCGTCCTAAGAGTGAGAGGTAGGGGAGGAAAGATGGCGATAGGGGATATTATTACGTTTGAGTAGGTAAAAATTGTAGCGATACTTCTAGTAGTAATTAGGAATGTTATTTCTTGGTTTACTATAAAAATTCTACTAGAACCATCGCTACAATTCCTTTGTGCATAGTGAACATAATTTATTATCATATTTATACTTAGAACATTTCTTTAATATGTCCTATTTCAAAATCGGGTTTTTATTATCGTCTTCTTTAATTGTTAAAATTAAATTGATTTAAAGTATCTTCCTAAATTTTCGCTTGAGGATGAAACAGGGCTTGAGACTTTAACTCAATTTAATTTTAATAATTATATCTCATTTTTGAAACATGAGAACTCTTATGTGGCAGAAGGAATCATATATTTTAAAAAATAATTATAATATATATATATATATATATATATATATATATATATATATATATATAATAAATAAATAAATAAATAAATAAATAAATAAATAAATAAATAAAAAATGAATGTCCGACAATTATTTAATATATTTTCTGTTAATACGTTAGTTTAATAGATACAATTTATTTAAGTATGCACTATTATTTTTTAATAAATAGTATTAATTATATTCAACGGCCTGAATGTTCAAGAAATTTCTGATGAAAATATGTGCTTCTCCGACAGGAATCGAACCTGTAACCGCAAAGGGAAACTTTTGATCTGACGTGGTGTTAACGATTCAACCACAGAGAAGCGACTGGGTAGCAAAGTCCGAATTACTGTTTATAAACAACAAATCTTCGACGATATTTCTCGAACAAGCATATCTGCTAACGGAACCTACCTTAACGTAAACATTGACAACATATTATGAAATTAATTAAGTCCGGGAATTTGTTTAATGTATTTTCTGTTTATTATTTATATTGAGGTTTTCAGCTCTCGTTTTTGAAACATGAGAACTTTTATGTAGCGAAGGAATCATATCTTTTAAAAAATAATTATAATTTAAGCTCTACTTCTGTATGGAGCACTGTTTTTTTTTGTTGTTTTTTTTTAAATAAAAAAAAATAATAAAGAACTTCGGATTATTTACCTAACGTGTTCTTTCCTATTTTTCTACATATCTGCACACACACACACCCACAACTAGCCAAACACCCACCCATACACACACACACACACACATATATATATATATTAAGCTTTCTCCATATTAAGAGATTGAAGATAAATCTCATCACTATCTTCTGTCTGACCTGATTATAAGTAATATTTACAGATATTCATTTTTCCGTATTTTGTCAAAATTATAGTTGTGTGTGTATTTGTGAAGGCCTCTGTACGTGAAATTTTCGAAAACTTTCTTTGACTTGGCAGTCATTCAAATATTAAAGTTCCAAACGCCAGCAACAGATATTTTGTCGCTTTGAACCTGACGAAAGTAAACAGTACCGACAGTTATTTCCCATGCAGCAAATGCCAGATAGTCATGTCTTCGAATGTTATTTACTTACTGTAAGTGCAGTAGTAATTCTATTTTTCTAACATACTGATATCAACGTCACTTTTTTTGGTGGATAGAGAGGAAAAAGGTGTCACGTTTAAACTTCTCTCTACTCTCTCGCAAATCCTGAACATTTTAAAATTCATTCATGGTTCTCTCTTGGTTCAAGAGAAGACTTATTATTGCAATTCATCAGTGGATCAGAAGGAATTTTCAAAACAAAACCGTGCGGATGGAATTTATACTAAAGAAAATCTTTGAAATCCCTTGGCTTGTTGATGTTTGTTGCATGAGGTGTCATTATAAGTTCACGATTATAATCGAAAAACAAATAAAAACACCTAATTATGATCAAAACATTATATATATATATATATATATATATATATATATATATATATGCTTGTGAAAATTAATTGAAATAATCGCTTTAGTTTCCTTTCTTTCAACATACGGTCAGTTTTAGACCCACTAGAGTGACAGGGTGTAATTGATTTCTATTTTTTCCTCAGATTAGGTCATTTGCAGTGGTGTGCAGTAATATGAAGCTATTTTCGGTGTGTATGATGAAATTGGTTTGGCCTTGAAATTCGTGATTGCATCAAATTTTCATCACGCCCAGACACTATGCTCTCGACTGTCGATTAGTTGTCATACGGCTATTGTCCGTGATGGATGTTTCTCCAAAGAAGCTTACGAAAATTATAACGCTGCACGAACACACTGGCAAGCCTTACCAGTGAGCAAATCAAAGTACTATAACCTGACCTGGAAACATTCCTGATTTAAATCCAATCGAGAATCGGTGGTCAATCTGCAAGGAATGAATCTGTGGTATGGACCTACGAAGTACAAACATGTGCACTGGACCATTTTTCATTGGAAAAATACGAAAAAAAAAGTAAATAATAACGAAATTATTCGTTTTGTTTCAATTAATTTGCACTAGTGTTTAATCATAATTCTGGTGTAGATATAAACTCTAACAATTTTTATTTAAAATACATTTGTGAAAGTACATTAAAGTGAACATATTAATCAACACAGGGATGATTAACTTCATATCATTTTTTTTTATCCAGATATAATATTGTTGTAATGGAAACCGACCATTTTTCCAGTATCCACAACATGAATATTGTTTTCTTAACACTAATATTTAGTGATGAATGTAAAACTACATTAGATGGACATGATAAATGGACGTTAGACGTGGAAGAGCTGAAATCTTTTTAACATTACTAACATTTTTAAGTCCGTTTGTTCTTGGATGGTTTACTTGGTTGGACTGTGAACTTTACAACACTTCCTCCTCTCTCCACATCTCTCTTTCTCCTTCACTCACACGCAAACACTAACACGCACGCATATACACACGCACACAAATATATACACGTTGGTATATATATATATATATATATATATATATATATATATATATATAAAGTATATTGAATTATAGACTTTAGAGGAGGTTGTGGAATTTTTCGAAAGCTGACAAATCAAAGAACCAGTCGTTCATTTCTAATATTGACCTGCCAGATGTGTTTGTCATGTGGCTGTTCTAATTCCGTTCCAATTTCTTCGTCGTCGTTGTCCTCGTCTGTGATTGGACAAAAAGGAAATAGGAACTGAAGTGAATATACTAAGAGCGCAGTTATTCTATGTAAAAAATAAAGAAGTCAAGTTTATTTTGGTCGCTTTGAGAAAGTTAATTAATGCCGTCTTCTTTTGCAATTTGTTGTGGTTACTTTTTTTTTATTTAACCATTTTCTTTTCAATTATTCTCTCATTGTTCTTGGGATTCGTGGCATTATTTTGACTTCCGATTCTTCTTCTTCCATTTATGCTTCTTCGGTATGATCTTTCTTCTTCAACTCTACTTTTATTGTACATTGTCAGATTTACATTTTCTACGTGGATCATCATCTTGTTTTCATTTTCAAGTTCATTCTTTTCTTTAACCTCTTTCTTTGCTTCGGTATCAGTTCTTCTTCATTAAATCCTTCTTTTGTTTTATAAATTCTTATTCATTCTCTTCATCTTCTATTTCATAATATTACTGTTCTTCATTTCAGCATCTACTACTCCTTTCTTCTTCTTCTTCTTCTTCTTCTTCTTCTTCTTCTTCTTCTTCTTCGACTTCTCCCCCTACTACTACTACTGCTACTACTGCTTCTTCTTTTACTACCACTGCTGCTACTTCTTCTGCTACTACTGTTACTTCTTCTTTTTCTTCTTCTTTTTCTTCTTCTTCTTCTTCTTCTTCTTCTACTACTGCTACTTCTTCTTCTTCTACTACTACTACTTCTTCTTCTACTACTGCTACTTTTCTTCTACTAATACTACTATTGCTACTTCTTCTTCAACTACTACTACTTCTTCTACTACTACTTCTGCTACTTCTGGTACTACTTCTACGACTTCTTCTACTACTTCTACTTCTTCTTCTTCTACTACTACTACTACTACTACTTCTACTTCTTACTCTTTTACTACTACTACTACTACTTCTTCTTCTTCTACTGCTACTTCTTCTTTTTCTTCTACTTCTTCTTCTGCTATTACTACTTCTTCTACTACTTCGGCTACTTCTTCTACTACTACTGATACTTCTTGTACTACTTGTACGACTTATTCTTCTACTACTGCTTCTTCTTCTTCTTCTTCTTCTTCTTCTTCTTGATCTGATTCTAATTCATTCTCGGATTCTTCTATTTTTGTTTTGGTAAAATTTAGCGAATTCTTATCTTTGACGAAATTCCTCTTTTTTTCTTCAAGTCTTCAAATTCTTCTTCAGATTCTTCTACTTTTATAAAGTCTTATTCTTTCCCTTTTCTTCTCTTTCTTCCTAAAATTACGTTTCTTCTTCAAATTCGTTCTTTCTGCATTTCAAAACATCATCAAATCCTTCTTCAAATTCGAATTCTACTTTTGATGTTTTTTCGCAATGACATCACATCTTTCTTCATATAATTCTTCGTCTTTCCTTCAAATGTTTGAACATCATCAAAATTCTTCTTCATCAAATTATTCTCTTTCCTTCAAATTCCCTCAACGTCATCAAATTCTTTTTCTGTGCGAAATTCTTCCCTTCAAATTTTTGACTCATCTTCAAATTGCTTCTTGATCAAATTTGGTTTTAAAATGTTAAAATTTTTCAAAACATTCTTCAAATATTTTTTCACCCTAGAATTAATCTTCAGATTCCTGTCATTCAAATTATTGTTCTTAATATTTTTCTTAAATTAACCTTCTTCTTCTCTTCAAATTCTTGACCCATCTTCAAATTGCTTCTTGATCAAATTCACCATTTTCAAATTGTACTTTATTTCCTTCTTAAAATTCCTTTTTACATATATCGAATTGTTGTTGTTGATGTTGTTGTTGTTGTTGTTCTTGTTGTTGTTCTTCTTCATTGCCTCTAATTCTCCTTTTCCTAGTTGTTTTTTTAAAATGTTTCTTCTTCAAAATATTCTTCAAATACTTTTTTCATCCTAGAGTTAATCTTCAGATTCCTGTCATTCAAATTATTGTTCTTAATATATTTCTTAAATTAACCTTCTTCAACTTCATTATTAAATTCTTTTACATATACTTTAAATTTATTTTATTGGAATTACTCTTCTTTAAATGCCCTCTTAGAAAATTCATTTTCATTTTCTTTTCTTTTTCGTTACACCCTTTTTTATCAAATTAATCTTCTTCGTTGTTTTATTCTTTAAATATCTTCTTCCTCATTCACACGAATATTTTCTATTTCATTTGTGTCAAAACATTTTGAATTTGCTTCATTTACTTCTGTGGTGTCTTTTAAAACATTTATGTCTTTTAAAACATTTATCCCTTCAGAATTTTTATGAACCTAATATTTTAATATTTTCCGTTATTCCGGTTATTTATGAATATTTAGATGATAAAAGGTTTAATAATTGTTTAATGTTTACCAGTTTTACAGTATGCGATGGATATATTGTCGTCGAATTATGCAAAGATGAAAATAACACTGACGTCTCATGTTAACAGATATATTTACCAAAATTGCACAAAAATATCTTGAAATACTAAAGAGTAAAACGATTCAATAAAATCGCCATTTTATTTGGCAAAGTTCTTTGGTTGGTATTCTGTAGCGTCAATCCACGAGGCTCGAAGAAATGTGGACTTTCGTTTCCAAAGCAATTTTTAACCATTGATAGGATAAGATTCGGAATCTACTACAACTCTTCTGGACGGTGTCCTTATTTATTTTGGTGAATGATGCCATAATCCTTGCTATCAGTTCATCTTCGGTTTTACGAGCAGTTTTGTTGGTCTCTCATTCAACTGCGCACCACACATAATAATCAAGGGAGTTGCAATCTGGGGAGTTAGGTGGCCAGATGTAAGGGGTGACGGGGTCACAGAAATTGTCTGACAGCCATGACTGAGTTCTCCTGCTCGTGTTAAATGGTGCAGAGTCTTTTTGACACAAGACTGCGCTACCTCCACAAGGAACCGGATGTAGATCTCCATGTTGAGTATTAAGCCCTCAACAATATATTCGGGACTTCTTTTCTCATTATAACAATCAGATTGAGTTTTCTGAGCTGATGTACGTTCGTAATCAACATTAGACTCATCCAGCTCTTTCCGAATCTTCTGCGCTGTTCTCAGATTGATAGGCAAACACCCTGAAACGTTCCTATTGGAGCTTCTGGAGCATCATTAAAAATATAAAATGGCGATAATTTACCGATCGCAACCTGTATATTAATCTGACTATTTTTGCTTTTCCATCCTAAACACGTGATTCTAGTCACCCCACCCATATCATTTACACGAGGCGCATATCAAAGTCTGCAACTTTGTCGTCTTAAAACATTTTTCTTTATGGAACTTACACTTTTCAAACAGACTGAAAAAAAGGATTACCACCAGGTACCTCGACATGTTCAATATTATTTAATAGAATGTCCAAAATCTTTTCCTGTTTAAAGGCAATTTTAGCATCGAAAAAAAGAGAGGGAAAAAATTCGCATAGAACGAGTTCTCCATTGTGACGGCCCTGGGAAAACAGCAATATAAGATTTTCTTCTAGAATCGGAAATATTAAAAATGAATTTGTCTAAATAATCAATGGCCGACAGTTCATTAAATCTCCAAATCTAATTCTGGAGTTGCCAATCACGGATATCCGTTCAGTGTAGATGGCCTGCTTCAATATATTCTACAATTGGAATGTATTAAATATTTATAATAATTATAAAATATTTACTTTAGTCGTTTTCCGGTGCTGTCAACTTGACGAAACCTTTCTAG
>CAHIKZ030000891.1:342500-350000 GCA_903632075.3 Acanthosepion pharaonis | reverse complement strand
ATATAGATTTTTAATTATATTTTGTGAAATCTGTTTAATTTCATTTAAATCAGTTTAAACAAGAATATGTAAAATGAATCAGTATTTTGGAAAAGTTCTTTTAAGTTTGTTGTTTGGTAGTAATTTAATCGGATTGAATTAAAATTGCTGCAGTTTGTCAGTAAGTATTTTATGGTGAATGGCTCTTGGCATTCGATAAATACCACAGGCTCTGCCCTTTTTAAGATATACGAATGTGTTATGGTTTAGAACCGAAAACTATATATATATATATATATATATATATTTGTGTATTTAGACAACAATCATTCTTTCATGCATATTTTATTGAATACGACACACAAGGTGTTTTTATTTAGTTTTTTATACAATTTCTCATGCGATCTAATACATTTTTTTCGGATGATAAATTATATAAAAACTGTCCTAGCGCTTTATTTAACAGTTAAAATATTTAATCCTTGAAAATGGCTAAATTTACATCCGAAAGCGCTCAGATAAAAAGAACATTCGGAGGGTTTTTATAAATTTATCATCTGAAAACAAAAAGAAATATTATTAGACCGCATGAGAGATTGTATAAAAAACTAAATAAAGGCAACTTGTTTGTCTTATTCAATAAAATATATATATATATATATATATATATATATATATATATATATATATATATATATTCGCATTCAATGAAATATATATATATATATATATGTGTGTGTGTGTGTGTGTGTGTGTGTGTGCGATGCATTCTGATGAGTTGGTACTTATTTATTTACTTTGTCTTTACAAACAATTTCAACTTTTCTTTTTTTATGAATTTAACTATAAGAATATTGTTAACCAACTATATTTTTAATTTGATTTATTTTTAATCTAGCATTATTTCATATTAAGCTAATCAACTTTTTTAGTGGATACATGTGTTTATCATAACATACATTTTTCTGGAACAGGAAACTTGTCTGGATGAAGAAATCTTGCTAAAGGAAAGAAAAAAAATGATATCTTATTTAAGTCCTTCTCAAACAGTTTTTGGAAATCATTTGTATTTATTAGCACTCGATTTATAAACATTCAGAAAGAGCAAAGAGCAGGGAGTTAACTGTCAACGAGGATAGTAAGCTCGTTGAGCATATTATCACTGCTGTAGTGCTTCACGCCACTGTAGGTAGCCTTAAAATTTGACAAAAAAGATTAAAATCTTATTTGATATTCTTTTAAAAGTCAATTATCATTTTTTCAAAACTGATTTTAATAAAAACAGATATTATACTGTTTATTTAAAATATTTTGAACCAAGCTTAACTTAGATTCTGCGCCGAAAAAATGTAATTTGAAAATAAAACAAAAGCAGGTCATAACCTTTTCGCGTCGCTTGACGATTGACGAAAAGGCACATTCATGACGTTTAGATAACTTACGGGAGGAGAATACTTTCTACGGATGGAAGGAAGTGAAATTATTTAAGTGAACAAATTATTTACCTTGTTACTTTTAAGGAAAACTTTCAGCGCTCTAATTTTTTATTTTTTATTTATTTATTTTTTTTTTGTACTTTTACGATGCTTTATGGAAAATATAAAGAAATTAAAAAATAAGACTGTTAATAGTGAGATTAAATTTCATAAGAAAAAGGTATCTAATTAATTTAGGTACCTTCCTTATGAAATTTTATCAGAAGTGTACATAAAATACTATAATTTTATGTACATCTATTATATTTTACTGTGTTATTTGTATTTCCATTCATTTTATTATTAATTTTGATATTTCATTTATGGAAAAATGTCATAACTGTGAAAAATATGATCATATAAATTAAAGTTTAACAGTAGTTAAATTTCATAAGATGATACTGTTACTTGTAGGTACACTTCTCAGTTGAAATTGAAAACTCACATTAACTTCTCCATACGTGTTTCGCAAAAGTAAAGGGCTTAACAGCGGAGAACAATGCTGAACTCAAATAATGCAACTAACTTGTATTCTGGTTGGTCTTCCGTACTTGATAATTACTGTCCGACTATAAACACAAAAAATTACATTTCTTAATTACCATGACTAATCTGATTGGTCCAAATTATACAATTGTCAAAGCGCTAGACAATGACAATCTCACACGGACATTTTGAAAGGTTGATGTTGCTTTTAACTAATGTTAAAATATTTTTTTAAATTCAATTTAAACATTTTTTAAAAATCTTTTTAAAATTAAAGAAATAAGAAATAATTGTATTAAAAATTCAATTTTCATTGAAAAAAAATTTTGCTTTCAGAAAATATTGTCCATATTCATAAAAACAAATTAAAACAAATAAAAGCATTTGAAACTAAATAATATATTTGTTTTATTGAGTTTTTTTATGTTACAATTCACACCTGATTTTCAGGTACGTTAGCCAAAAAAAAAAAAAAAAAAAAAAAAAAAAACATTTTATCTATTGTAATCACTAAAACCGATGGTCTCGAATTTCTAGAGTTTTTCATAAAATTAGTTATGGGGGTGTTAATAAATATAAAAAAAATATTTCTGCCATGACTTTAATAAAAAAAACATATTTATAATAATTTCGATCATCTGCGAATAGTTTCTGAAAGTTTCATTAACATCTGACAAATATTTTTATTTTTGCAAGATTTTCCAAATTAATGTGTGTAAATACAAAAAAAATGCGCTAAAATTATCTATGTTATTTACTACCCTTGTTGCGACAAAGAGAAACAAGGTTTTTAAATCAAAATTTAGAATATTCTAAAAAGATGGAAAAATTTTTAAAAATAATTAAAAAAAAAATTTAGTCTATCCTCTTCATAAAAAATAAGCATTTTGACGATAAAATTTTGTTTTCATAAACTTGGCGTCTTTTTCATCAGACTATGCTCTATGTTTTAGCGATCCCGTGGAGTGACTTAGGTTAAAAACCCAGGTTGTTTATGTATGTGTGTGTGTGTGTGTGTGTGTGTGTGTGTGTGTGTGTGTGTGTGTGTTCCTTTATATATGGGATCGGATTTCTTACATTTTCAGCCGATAAAACAAACATCCACTTTTTTTTCGGCAGGTAATATTTCTTATTGTCTTCCACACTTTTTCTTTATTTACATTCAGAATGCTTTAAAATTCCATTTACAAGACAATTGTTTATAATAAAATTCTATTCACCAATCGATAAACTCATAACGATTGTAAACAATGTTTTTGTTTGAATTTGGGTTTGACCAATTCGTAAAAAAAAAAAAAAAAAAACTAATTAAGACATGCGTGTCCGTCAACCTTAAACAATAATCTTTGTCGATTTTATTTTTCAGTCTTTATGATGGTCGATACTTGATCTATCTCTTACTGTTACATCCCCGGGCAACGCCGGGCTCTACTGCTAGTATATAATTTTTTTTTTTAAATATATAGTTTGGTTTGTTTTGTTTTGTGGTATTTTAATCTCAATGCCTTATTTAATGCTGACAAGATTTTTATTTCTGCAAGTATTTTCTTTATGTAAATATTTATTGCTGACACTAATTTTTTAAAAAGTATTTCTGGCATTAAAATCTATTTTTACACTACCATAGTGTTTTGAGTCAGGTTGTGGGGGTCAAGTATTTGCCCATACCCGGGACCCTAACAGATGCTACCACCGCGGGTCAGGGTGGACCTGGGAACACCAGCAATAAGGAGGTGGTTCCACGCTCCTCAAAACCTCCTGATCAGTGGCTTTGCTGTTGGACGTAGTTTATCGTCTTACCGAGAACGCGGAAGCAGTTTATCGTCATACCCAGGAAGCTTACACAAGTTTGGGTGTTAACTATTTGCTCATTGCTGGGACCCTAACAGGTGCTACCACTCCGGTTCAGGGTAGACCTGGGAACAATAGCAATTAAGAGATGGTTCCACGCTCCTAAAAACGTCCTGATCAAGGGCCTTGCTGTTGGGCGTAGTTTATCGTCTTACCCAGGTCGTGGATGTAACTTATCGTCATACCCAGGACGGTCTCAGCAGAAGAGAGTTATGAATTTCCAACAGTACCAGGATTCAAGGCGTTCTGCTGATTTTCAATGCAGGCCATTTGCATCAATGTAAATTTACAAGGGGGACTATTTTTTTTTTAAACGGCATTTGAATTCGGAAAATATCAAAAAAAAAATCGGTTGTGAATATCCATAAGATAGATTGGACTGACAAAACTTGCGTTGGCGGGACTTACCAAATAATCTCTGGACATATTTCAGAATAATGCATATGCATGCACGTGAGTAAAGATTAAATGCTTCTCGCCCAACATGGCTATGCCTGGTTGTGTGGAAAATGGATAAAGGCAAGCAAACATTTTGTGTCCCTTGTGATATGTTTTATGCTCATGTTCTATCGGATTCAATTTTCTATTATTAATAATTAACTGGGAGCTACACACTCTTCATTTTCCAGTCTCGGTAGAATCCAAAAGCGTCTCTGCGTCCTTGTGGGTGATGGAGTATTTTCCAGCCTATAATCCCTTTTCAACATCATTGGCCAATCGCTGTTCTATCGATACTTCCATGGAAAATGCTCAGCCGAACAATATTCCTTAGTTTCATCAACCCCACCCTTCACAGCTGGGACCCGCCATGCCACACCCATTGTAGCTGACCACCCTCATTCTCTCTGTGTACCATTGGTGAGATGTAAGTTCCCCTCGAGCAGCTACTTCCCACGAACCGTTGCTTTGTGAAACCAACGCAATTAACCCTTATCTTCCCCAAATATTCCCATAAATTATGCACCATATTATGTAACCATTTATCTCAAGAAGGCTTGAGAGTCATGTACAGGATGGAAATCATTGTAAAGAAATAGGAATTTTATGTTTATATCTATTAGACAAATAAAAATTAAAGGTATTATATATTTATATGTATTAGTCAAGTAAAAATCGAGTCAGTATTTTCTGAGCGACTGTTCGGTTAAACTCTATTCCTACGGGCGGGAGGAACCCGAAGGAGGCTACGCCGAACCCGTTTATACTGGTTCAAATGGGCTATTTTTTGGCCGAGCCTAATGGCTCGGGAATGCCCACGTTAAAAAGGCCTTGTGCCACATGACACCCTCGTGGCGGGGGGGTGACTGAATATCATTAGCCAAGTAAAAATTAAAGGTATTATATTTGTATATCTATTAGCCAAGTAAAAATCAAAGGTATTATATATTTATATGTATTAGCCAAGTAAAAATTAAAGGTATTATATGTGTATATTTATTAGCCAAGTAAATATTAAATTTATATATTTTCATATCTATTAGCCAAGTAAAAATTAGAGGCATTATATGTTTATATGCATTAGCCAAGTAAAAATTAACGAGTTCCAAAACGAACTGACTTTGTCCCCTTCTAAAAAAAAGGTTCTTAACTGAAACAAAACGACTTCTTTGGCCTTGATATACATTTTTATTCCTACAAAGTTTGTTTTTTTAATGGGATGCGGTTTTCTACACAAAATTACCAAATGAAGTACAAGGAAGATAACTTATTAATTGTTTGATTTGTTTTTGTTAATTTGGGGAAAAGATTAAAATTTGATGTCAAAATCATTTTTCCAGTATATTTGGGGTATCAGTCATGCAAAACATGTTTGAGGGTAGGGTGAGTGCTATTGATTAATGGTTAGCAAACAAGTCGAGCAGACCCCTGCTGTTGTAGTGAGGCTGAGTGTCACTGGTGGTATCAAACCAAACTCGGCAGATTTAAACACCTACAGAGGCTTGTCAGGATATTTGAGTGTTACACATTTCCTTTAGTGCTAGGTGGCAAAGTGATTTGCTAATTTGCAATGCAAGCATATTTTCATATAAAACTTTGATGATCTGTCTATATGTCTGAGATTAAGTATTATGGCACAGTGGATAAAGGTGTTAGTTAGATCCAGTGACAGGACCCAAATAGTGTGAGTTCAATACCTGGTTAAGACAGTGGAGAATTTTCAGAGGGAAATTACCAGGAGATAACTGATAACTGGCATCCATTAAACATGGCATGTGGAACTAGAATAGTCTACCAGCGAGCGAAATGATGGGTTCAGTTCGGCATTCCCACTACCTGAAGAAGGCCGGAGCGTACAACGGCTGTAACGTTGTAATAAATATGGCGACAAAAATGAGGACAATAGTCCTAATAATGTAAATATATCTATGATTGTTTAGCGGCATATGGGTCATTTAATGCTAAAATTAAATTTTCTTGTGAGCATTTTACAAAAAAAGGATTATTGGTAATATTTTATATGTTTTTACAAAAATGTATGGCTTGTAATTTTCTATTGCTGTTATCTTTACTGTAAAAAAATGGAATTTTATACTTCCATTTTTTTTTTTTTTTTGACACCAGATTGGGGGTTAAGTATTTTCCCATGAGTGGGACATTAACAGGTACTACCACTCCAGGTCAGGGTGGACTTGGGAACAACACCTATTAGGAGGTGGTTCCATGCTCCTCAAAACATCCAAGCTCCCAATAAAAGACCTTGTTGCCGGATGTAGTTCATCGTCATACCCAGGACGTTCATATCTACTCGCGTGGAAAATTTATTAAGACAAGCAAATGTTCGGTGATTTCCTTGTTGGCCAAAAATATTTTATATCCATATATTGATGATTGAATTGTTTTCCATATTTTCAGATTGTAAGAAGTTTTGGGAGATAATTAAAAATTACTAATACAAGTCATACTATTTAGCCCATAGCTGGAGGAGAAGACGTAGATTCATACCTTTCACAAGAGTATTTGTGCGTAAGTGAATATATTGAGCCTAAGTCGTATTGGAACTCGGCTCTCCGACTTTCAAACCCGAACCGTTGGGAATAACACCACCCGTACATATACATTAAAGGATGTAGTATTTCCAGGTGGTCCCCTATTTAAGTAGTGCCTATTTTATCTTTTGTTTTGTTTTTGTTCATTCATGTTTTCGTAGTAGTATTCCGGTGTCTCTATAATTATATCTTTCATTCTCTTAAATTGTCGATTACGTTAACATTCGCTAGGGAAATTGTGTTTTTAGGATCTATACACGAAGATCCATTCACTTTTTCCGATTGTAAACTAGTTTAACTTCTTTCTAAACAGGTAATTATATCTTTGGATCGAACTCTTTCTTCTCTGTGGAGTTTATTTCCCCTGTAATGGCTTTGGGGCAGTTATTTTACCAAGTCCGCCATCATTTGTATATCCTCTTTTTGGTTTGACTTGATTTCACGAAAATAAATATAAGAGTTAAATATAAGAGACAAGTAAGGTTTTTTTTTCAATTTACAAACATTTTATCTAATATTGTTCTTCTATTTTAGTTCCGTGTTTAACTAATAAGGGTCACGTTTACAGCGCGTTTACATTAGGTATTATATTAAGGGGCGAAAACCAGGAGTTGTTAAAACATTTATAACGGAAATGGTTTAAAACTCATCAATATTATTTTGTTTATGCGACGTCTATCCAATCTGTTTATAGTTAGGTCTTACGGCCACATAACATTGAA